>JAVYIG010007301.1:0-104123 GCA_035222895.1 Strongylocentrotus droebachiensis
ATTGATAAGAGTTTGTTAATGCCTTTTAAAGACAAAATTATTTGAATATTATCACAAGCATACCTATCTATCAATTTCTTCCAAACTTTTCCATGAAACCAAAGAATAACAATAATAATACAAATATTGGAGTACCTTTTCTATCGGAATAACAATAATGACATACCTTTCTTTGTATAGCACATATCAAAGTATGATGTAATTTCTCTACACATTTCAAAAGGATTGGGATTTTATAGGATGTCTGATCATAGACACAATAAGATGTTAAGTTTCATTGTTTTACTTTGTACCATGCAATCCCATCTACTTATTTTATTTTGTTGGAAATGGAAATAAACGAAACGAAATGAATTGTAAATTTGTAGCAGAAACATCCTTGAGCCAAGTTTGGTTTATAGTGCTTCAATGCATTTCACGTTATCGTATTGAAAAGATGTTTTATGGTGTTTTATAACACTAAATGTATATAATCCTGTGACCACTGACCTTCAACTCTTACATCCGAAATCTAGTCAGTTGATCCTTGCATGCTAATTTATACCTCATCAGCATTTGATTTGGATTGCTTCAATGCATTTCAAGTTGTTGCAGTAATAAGATATTTTCAGGCATATTTCATCACTTTTATGACCCTGTAACCTTTCACCTTTTCTATCAAAAATCTACTCAATCAATCCTTGTATGCTCATTCAAGTTAGGTTTTAACTGCTTCATAACCTTTCAGGTTATCACGGTAAAGAGATATATTCTGGCAGTTTTTTAAACACTTTTATGATCTTTTGACCTTTGACCCTTTCTGCCAAAACTCTACTCAATTCATCCTTGTATGCTCATTCATACTACATCCAAGTTCGCTTTTCGTTGCTTCATAACCTTTCAAGTTATCGTGGTAAAGAGATATATTCTGGCAGTTCTTTACACTTTTATGATCGTTTGACCTGTGACCTTTGACCCTTTCTGCCAAAAATCTACTCACTTCATCCTTGTATGCTCATTCATACTTCGTCCAAAGTAAAGTTCTTGAGTTATCACGATAACGAAAATCAGAACGGACGGAAGGACAACCAGAAAACATTTATGAGGATCGAGTCATAAAAATACAACATATACTAGACCAAGCACACACCCTCTGCACCAGAGATGTAGCTGACATACCGTAATCTATTTTTTTGTAAAAATAATTATGTATCCTATCGATAAAAGCAATCTGTAAGCCATCATGGCATACTATATCCCTAACATTTAGCAAAAAACAATTTACACGATAAGCAATCCATCTTAACCATATTGTGTAACTCCCCCGATCTCAATTTGTGTCGTCAATGTTTCTTGGCCCTCTACTTGTTTCAACTAACAGCATGAGTACAGCACTAATTCTTGTTAACTTGTGAAAAGCAGAATCGATAAGGATCTCACTTTTCCAATTAGACGACATCAAAGCCCGCTATGAGGGAAGAGCTTCCGGGATCCACGCAATTACGTTCGTTAACCTTTTTGTGTACAACTGGATCAAATCATAACAACACACTCATGACTGTGTGAGTTATGAAACCATCGCAATAACAGGCCAGCCGCGGAGCTTCACTCCAACAAGAGATGGAAAGTGAGAACGAGAGAGAGACAGGAGAAGGAAAAAAATGCTTCCAGAAAAAGAGGATGTGCGCGGTTTCTGGTGTCAGATAAACAAAATTACGACATTTGAGCGGGAGAACGCCGAAACTCAAGATTTTGGATGGCTGGAGGGAAGGTGTAGGGTAATTAAATGCAACCGAATACATGATTCTACTGTGCATGACAAACACTAATTGAGATCAGATCAAAAACTTTGGGCTCTATCCGTGGGACGATCCATAATACTGTATTTGTAGCGACGGGATCTTGAGTGTGAACAGCTCTTGGAATGGGAACACACTCTGATAAAAACACATTGAGCTCAACGATATCGGTCATGGGTTAATTCCATAAAAAAAAGGTAAATCCTGTCTATAAAAACCAATAGAGCCTAGAGGGAGACCAGAAAGGCAGTCTTTATAGACAGGTGGTCTTTTTAAACCTGAAAAATTTGTTTGAGGGAAAAAATGTGGCCTTTACAGAAATTTTGTATTTCTTTACAGGCAAATTTTATCAAAGAATAAAAAAATGTGGTCTTAACTAAAAATCTGTGGTCTTTTTGTACAGATGGCTGCTAAAGCATGTTTCACTGCACATATTTGTCCTCTTTAATACTCTCTCTGATTGCGTGGGCTTGAAAGCACCGTTTAATTTTGTAACAAAATATTGTAACATCCCTTTCGACTGAAAGCTCTTATACAAGATGCCAACACATCTTTAATCTTGACAGTGGGCTACCATCCTTATTTAGGACAATTATGTAGGTCGGTTTACTGGATGAACTACATCATGATGTATACATGTTTGAAATTCACTTGGCAAGAGCTTTAAAAACATGCCCCTTTTAAAGTGATGTAAAAGATATATTTTCTTGAAAAACTTTCTTGAAAACATTGAACATTCATAAAAAAAAAGTATTTGTTAGGCAATATTTGGGAAAGACTTGGGGGCGTTAATTAGTCCATAATCATACCCTCCTTTTTCTCATTTGATGTCCTTTTACTTTGGCATATGCACTGAAAGCACTGCATTGAAATATATATATCCCTTTAGCCACCCCCCCCCCCCCCTCACCCAAAAAAAAATAATCATAATAAAGCAGTCACATCTTGAGGTCAATGCACTGCAAGAGCATATAGAAATTATTCAAAATATTATATCAGATTTGTTACTATGATTTACATTACCCTTTCTTTCTCACGAAGGCTTTTCAAAAGAGGCTCTCACTCACATTCACGTCACAACGATCGCATAACGTTCCGGTAAAGTCTCCCAATATACCATTCTTTCATCAAATCTCCACTCGAAACCAAAATATCCAAACAAACTTTTGCAACAAAAATGCCCCTCTAATCACTGCCCTCAGCAAAGTCACTCTCCCCCTGTTTTTATTAACCACGCTTCCACAACCGATCCAACGCTAATAACAAATATGATATCATCCATCGGCCTGTTCACACTGTTTTTATCATTTGGAAAAATATCTTGTCCAAAATCATATCTTTGAATAATCTTTTTAAATTAATTCCAAAGAATTTGTCTACTTGAGTATAGAGTTTTGAGTATAGAGGTGGTCTTTTTAGTTTGTGGTATTCTTTTGGGGCATTTTGGTATTTGGTTCTCGTCTACAAATTTGTCTTTGAAAAAAAAAAAATCAAAGAAATGTTTTGAATGTATGTAAAACATGTCTAAAGTAAAGTGAGAACGATATTTTTCTTCTCCTACTTCAAAGCATTGAAAAATTCCCTATGCTAAAAAAATCAAATGTCAAAAAAGAAAGGAATCTGTTAGCTTGCATTGTTATATATTTTGTTTTGATTGTTTGCACTACTTGCTATCAACTTGAAATCTATCTTGTGCAAAATTAAAAAATGAGTTCTTCAATTTTGCTTCAAAATTTTGTCAAATATAAACCGGAGGAGATATTTGGAGCTATTACAAGATTGGCATTGGAAATGATGTGTGAGCAATGTTTTCACAAATATATAATTTTAAAAAAACTTTTACATGTATTATCACACATTACAAAATTTAGCCCCCCAAAATACACATTTCACTCCTCATCAGCCATTATTGGCATCTGATAATATCTTCATAAAAATTAAGTTTTTGAGAAAATGTTATTATTGATTGAGATTTTGATAATAATGCAAGAAATCTTTCCAATTAACATCCTTTGCAACATCTTCCACGATATTTGCGTTCAGCAAATGCAAACGCGGTTTTCCAAAAAAAATCTTGCTCTCGTTTTTTCCAAGCCATCCAAGAGAAATACCATATCCTATTTCAGGTTTGACTGCCATATGAAAGATGTAACCATATTAAAGGTATCAAATTCTTTTTGATGATAAACAAGGGAGTGAGTGAGGAGGAAAATGGAGCTCTCCCATTCAATCTGTCAACAAGTTTTGATACATGCAATTTGTAAATGCCAACCAGATGTGTTAGAGAATGACAAGTATGATAAAAATGAAAGAGGAGATGGGCAAAAGAAATTATTCAATTCTTATCTTTGACGGCCTCTGGTGTCTTGTTTCCTTTCATATTGTTGTTTAGAACATAGTTCTCATTTCTGGATCTTTGTTGAATTATCGTTATCATTCTGATTTTTTAAATTCGTCATAATTTTATTTTATCTGGCATGGATTCTCTTACTTACTGACAGCATTTTTGATATTTTGAATTCTAAATGGTGAAAAACACATTTAACAGTTTGAAAATATAAAGCATCGCTATTTTCAACTTGTATATATCATAGGAAAAATATGACTGCATGAGTTTATCTTTATTAACCTTTGAAGTTTTGTTTACTCATATTCTTTTTCTTGTTCAGTTTGATTTGCAATACAGACAGAAATACATGATATGGGACTCTCCAGATTTATCTAAAAATGTACATTCTAAAGAAATACTACTCTTTGTTTTGTTCAAACTTCCATCAGTTTATTGCTTTAAACTGATTATTTCATTCCATTTCAATCAGAATTTCAAGTGGTCAATTGAAATTTATTCTTGTGCGCTACAAATGTAAAGATTACTAATTAATTTATAGAATAATCATTATAATTCAGATGAAGAGATACAATTATTGTAAAGTCATGAAAGCAAAAGGGGGGAAAGGATTAAAGTAATAATTTGTAAAAATATATCTGGTGAAAGAGTCTATGATTGGTTTTCATTTTTTGATCAGACATAGAATATTGAATCTTCGTAACTGATCAATGAGATGATTTCTCTTAATGGATTTGCATTTTTATTGTGATTAATATTCTGTTAAAATGTTGATTATTTATTAGATTGTCTTATTTCAGATTATCATATCTGTTCTCATAGTTAATATTGAATGTTTAACCTGATTTGTCTTTAAATGCATTTGTAACTTGACAGCAGTTCAGCCATCGGCTATTATTCACAAATTAAAATAAACACGAAATAAATAAGTAAACATAATATGTACACTCACAAGAAGTTTTTATGCATCATATTTTTATCAGCAAAGGTATGGCATAGCCAATCATGCTGAGGTGTTCAAGAATCAACCCCCTCCCCCAAAAAAACCCAGCCTATCTTTTTACAAAGGGGGGGGGGGGAGGGGGGCACCCAATGCAGCAAGTGTGTATCACACACACCATCTGAATCTGAAACCAACCATGCTACCAAATCAGATAATAGGTTTCAATATCCTCAATTACGTCAAAGCTCCAATATAATGCATAGAATACAGGGCTCCTTCAGTACAAGAAATACCTATATACTAGGCTTTTAAATGGGGAAATAGTGACTTTATTGCTTAGAAACATGTCACTGCCGACTTGTCAAATTCGTTTTTTTACGTCCAAGAAAAAAAAACTCCTGACCACATGAGAACGAAACCCCTTCAATTACGATGACTAGTTAAAGTTTCGTTACCCCGACCGCACGCGAAAACCTCAGCGACCACCGCTGCCGATATCCCGGGATCTTATCTTCGTGTATTTGGGTCACAGGATCAGGCTGATATGAAAGTCAATGTTTGTCTTGGGTTCAGATAACGCAGTCGTTGACGCTATTTGAAGGCGATGTGCTGAATTAAGCGCCACTCGGTGAATAAAACAACAGTGATTTGGGGAGGGTTATTGCTTGGCTTGTAATGAAACCAAGTTGAGCACTGCAAAATGACTGGATTGACTCATAAAAGCATGAAACGCCGCAGGAATAATCATGAATTTCTCAGCTGCGGGGTGTCCAATTTGGAGGCATCGGTTTGAGGGGAGATCTTCGATTTCATCTGGAGCTCTATGCCGATTCAATAAAAACATGCTATGATAAAGAACTGAATTGTTTATATATTGGTTATGCATGTAAACGTTTTTCATTAAATATGTACATTATTCATCCAAAAATAATATCAAGAAAAACAAATTGTAACATATATGTGTCCTTCAAGAACCACAAAAAGATCCTTTCCAAGCAGTTATCTGTCCATCACGATTCTTTCAAACTTTTCTGTTTTTATGTGGCTAATTATTAACTATTCATTAAACATCTGCTTGTAAACCTTGTAAAAATGAAATTACATAAAGATACACAAGTTGTAACAAAAACAGTGCTATTGACATGCTCACCCCCCCCCCTTCTCTCTCTCTCTCTCTCTTCCTCTCTCTCTCTCTTTACCTTTTCCCCTCTCTCTCTCCTCCCTTCCCCTCTCTCTCTTTACCCCCCCCCCCCTCTCTCTCTCTTCCCCTCTCTCTCCATCTCTCTCTCCATCTCTCTCTCCACCTCTCTCTCCACCTCTCTCTCGTATTGGACATGCAGTCACCTACAAGTAACACATTCCATGAAACAATTTCTATTGCTATCCTTCTCACATCAATGAAAAGTCATTTTGAAGATCTTATTCCCAAAGTGATTCTGAGAGGCGTAAAGGAGATTTTGAAGGAAAAAAAAACCCATGGAAATCTAAATTAAAATGCGTTATTTATTACCCATTTGGAGATTTATTTCTCATTCTTACAATTGTACAACTGACCAGTAAAAAGCTGATTTCCAAATGGTCAATTTATTTTAGTCATCGGGAACTGTAATGGTAAAATTATGCATGTAAGCTAGGTTTTACCCTGATAACCTTTAGATCAAGAATAAAAGCTTTACAAAAGTCTTCAAAAAAGTCTTAAGGGACCCCTAAGAAGAGAGGGGGGGGGGGGGTCACCCGTTCTCCCAGATCGGCTCTTCAAAATGGATTTTATTCCGTATGTTTATTCAACTGAGGGTCTCTACCTAGAACGCTGAAGAACTGGATATAAACTGTCATGAAAGGCCAACAGGGTGAAGAGAGCAAAACAGGTCTGTTCGGACAATAAGAATTTTATATGATGCTCGTAAAAGGAAACATCTTATATTCAAATAAAATAATCCTTGTATAATAAATGGGGCATACACACATAAACAAAAGGTATTGTGTATCAAAAGAAACATTGTTTTTTTTAATAAATTTGGTTTTGAATTTGATGAATGTCAAAGGGATAGTTGAGTTCTGTTTTCAGATGGCAAATGCCTTCAAAGTGCATGGTTATTGCTCTTATTCTTATCTTTGACATTTCTAGTGCCCTTTTAGAACCTAAGTGTGCTATGAAGGTAATTTAAGACCCCAAAATGTGTGAAATTTAGCCAATATGATCATACCAATTCAGCTCCACTTTAAAAAAAATACGGTGACCATTAATGAATTATTTAATTAAAAATAACAATACATGGGCCTAATATAACCAACACGAAAATGCCAACACAAAAGCCAACATCGGCATTGGCTGAAATACGACGGAAAAGGCGCTATTTGGTTTTTTCAACGGCTTTTTCAAATTATCTAATATTTGTGGTGGTACACAAGTAGTAGAAATCATTATATTTATGGATATTTCAGCCGTCTCTGAACCAATTTTGATCAAACAAAGATGATTTTGTCATTTAAATTGTATGTTCTTTCAAATTTGACACTCAGTTTTTCATTATCTCACAAAAAATTATTTTGAGTAGCGCCCTCTGCAACAGAACTCAACTATCCCTTTAATTGTTCTCATACAGCTAATCAAAGAACTTCAGCAGTCTGAATGAGAGGGAAGTAAAGAGAGCCCGGCCTGGCCTAGCTGCATATGATGACCATTTAAGGGGGTCAAATAGTCACGCATATATTCAGCCCCTCTTCCTTCTCATACAAGTAGTCTAACGGCAATCAAGCAAACACAATATTGAGGCAACCTACTTGCCTTTAAGACAAGGGGTAAACAAATTGTGCTGAAATGTTTAACAAAAATTTGTAATACTCCTTTTCAAACAGGCACACAGACAAATCTTCTCAAAAAATTATTTACTTAAAAAAAAATTGGGCTAATAAGTCACATTTACAATTTGTACTATGTATCATTGTTCTGTAGGTATATCAACATGTTAAAATATATTATTATATATCAATTCGATATGTTATATATTATATCATATATTATATATAAATATCAATATACTATACATGCACGTAGCAGAAAGTATGTTGCTACATTAAATTTTGGTTTAAATGATTATTTTTTTTAGATTGTTATTACTGTGAAGTTTAAGGAAAAGTCAATCCATTTTTTTCTCTTAAAGATGTATAGTACATGTATTACAAAAAACTAATTTTCATATAAAAAAATGAAGAAATTTGAACTTTAATGTAAATCACATACTTTATTTTTTCAAAAATGAATTATTATCACTATATATAATAACATTTAAATATCTAATCATCAATAAACTTTAACTCAATTCAACATTAGTCTTTGTGTATCAATGAAAAACTATTCTATAAAAGATCTTTTCATTCTTTTAAAGAGGAGAAATGTTTTGCTGTTTTAGCACTTAGCAGAGAATAATATATAAATAGATCCCCTCCCTTCGTTGTGCATTTTCCCCCTTTAATCCAGACACTGGCGCCACTAATGCAAAATGGTTGCATAAATAGACAATTAAATTGCGAGCTTTTCATGTTTACGTCTATCCATTTGTAAGGGAAATTGGATATATTTTACGTCATTTATCTATGGATTTGTGATATAATGTACTCCGAGGCAGTTATAAGCTGGACCTAAATCATCTCTATCCTTCATTGCTGTGAATACGGCTCAAAAAAATCATGACTGACCAAGGCATATCCATAATCATATTAAATTTCAACTTTGTAATAGAAAAAATAAAAATATCTCTATGAATATAGCAGTCTACATGTATTTTGCTTTATGACATAAAAATATTGGTATTGAGTGCACCACTATGACACATATGTAAAGGACCTATGAAAGTCTTTCAATACATGAACAACTAAATTGATCTACTTTCCAAAAAAAAAAAAAAAGGTCGGTGGTGCATCTCAGCATATGTTTTTAAAGTGCTTCAACAAACTAACTTAAAAGTTATTGAATAATGAATATATATATATATACCACATTAAATATATGAACATGGAACATGATCTATGTAACAAAATAAATATTACAGAAACCATCATAGAATACAATCAAACTTAACATACACCATACTCACTACATAAAACATAAACATATATGAATCTAACGCCATGCTAGTACATTTCATTGATGTTCAACAATAATTTACACATACAAGTAACAGTGTGACAATCATTCACAGACATTATATTAAATACCACTAACATATGTATTACCTACCTGTGCATGAATGTGAATACAGTCTAAATCAAATGTACTGTACATGAACAAACCAAACATGCCAATCAATTTATCAATATGATTCACTCTATCCAAAACAGACAAAGATATATTCACCACATCAAAAAATCATAATTATCCATGACAAAAGACAAATATTAAAGGTAATGCAAAGTTTTGGGAAATTTTGAAAATTGGGTGGATAGTGAATCTTTACAATTTTGATATATTTGGATGCCCCTGTGGATGTATTATAAGCACTAAAAAAATCAGCCCCTAAAACACTTCTGTTTTCGAGAAAAATTTAATATAAAAATTTACCGGTGCTCCCGGTAAATTTTGATAAATTTCAAATAGCGCCTATGGCCGTACAATGGTAGCTGCGACCATGAAAATCTCAGAATATGTAGTTGTGATATATAATTTCCAAACGGGAATAGCTAATCGGTCGATTTTAGTCAAGAAACATTGTTTCAAAGCTAAATTAATATATTGACCTTGAGAGGGAGCTATACAACATAAAGAGTTTATTATTTATAATTTCATAACTTCAGACTCGATTTCAACCGCGACAATGATCAATGAATATTGTATGAACGCATATGCTTCCAATATTTTAATTTGAACCGAATTCATGACCCCATACCAAAACTTTGTAATACCTTTAATGTAACAGTCTGAATATTCACATGTTTACAAACACAACCTTAGTCATTTCCCAAAGTTTTTATCAAAAGGCAATTACATGTTATTAGGACTCCAAGGAAATTAATATTGTATATCTATCATTTTCCCATTTTTTGTGTACGTAAAGCCTTCACTTGATCAGGTTTATATTCTGGCTCATTTTGGAATGAGAGGACAGGTTAAAATCACCATTGCAATAGGTTATTTTTGCAATGTACAGTCATCAAATTGAATGCATACATCTTTGTTAAGTACCATGATACAAATCATTTCATGCACCTGTTACATGTACCGGTACATGTATTTTAATAGTCAGAACTGCATACATCATGTGTTGTTAGGGAGGACAAGCCATAATGATTGTCCTACCTAGCAACAATGAATGTATGCTATTTGCATTCTGACTATTGAAATACAATTATTTGTTACGGGTGAATAAAATAATTTGTAACATGGCACCTTAAAGGTAATACAAAGTTTTGGGAAATTTTGAAAATTGGATGGATAGTGAATCTTTACAATTTTGATATATTTGGATGCCCCTGTGGATTTATTATAAGCACTGAAAAAATTAATCCCTAAAACACTTCCGTTTTCAAGAAAAATTTAATTTAAAAATTTACCGGTGCTCCCGGTAAATGTTGATAAATTTCAAATAGCGCCTACGGCCGTACAATGGTAGCTGCGACCATGAACATCTCAGAATATGTAGTTGTGATATATAATTTCCAAACGGGAATAGCTAATCGGTCGATTTTAGTCAAGAACCATTGTTTCATAGCTAAATTAATATATTGACCCTGAGAGGGAGCTATACAACATAAAGAGTTTATTATTTATAATTTCATAACTTTAGACTCGATTTCAACCGGGACAACGATCAATGAATATTGAAGGAACGCATATGCTTCCAATATGTTAATTTGAACCAAATTCATTACCCCATACCAAAACTTTGTAATACCTTTAACCCATTGCTCACTGGAATCGTATAGCCCCTGTAATAAGCCAATGGCAATGAATGAATTCAGTAGTCAAAGGGTGAACAAAGATTTATGCATTTAATTTGATTACATTACGAAAATAACTTATTGGAACTTCACAAACCTATTCAAGATGCATCTTTTATTTATTTAAACACCCCCCCAAAACAAACAAAATATGAACCTATTTTTTTTGTTTAAATAATTAATTAAAAAGAACCCTGTTTACATATTCACTCTAATTGATACAGGTAGAAAGGTTTTGGTGCAAAGATGGTTTTAGAGATTTCTAAAAATGGTTAGCGAATGCTGATAATGATAATTGTTCCTGAAATGATTTTGAAAATGGGTTAAATTTGTGAATTAAAACAACTTTTTTTTTAATGAAGTTGGATATCATTGAGATGATGTACTGCTTGTACGCAGCTAACAAATAAAATAATAACAGAATCATCTCATGTTATGGTACATTTCACAGATAGAACAATGTGAGAAGATATGAGTAAATGATAGGAAAAAGAAAAGTCAAGGATAAACTAGAACACAATGATCACAAAAACTATTCCAACACAACTTACCTGTTAAAAAGTGACTTCACATCACCTTTAGATCACCTAGGAGAAGCAAAGAGAGAGAGCGAAAGAGACAGAGAGAGATAGACAGAGAGAGATAGACAGAGAGAGAGAGAGATAGAGAGAGATAGAGAGAGAGAGAGAGAAAGAGAGAGCAAGAGAGAAAGAGAGGGAGAGAGAGAGAGAAAGAGAGAGAGATAGAAAGAGGGAGAGATAAAGAGAGAGGGAGAGATAGAGAGAAAGAGAGAGCGAGAGAGAAAGAGAGAGGGGGAGAGAGAGAGAAAGAGAGAGAGATAGAAAGAGGGAGAGATAAAGAGAAAGACAGAGAGCAAGACAGGAGAAAGAGAAAAGAGAGAAGCAGATAAAGAGAGAGATAGAGTTAGAGAGTTAGACAGACACAGAGACAGTTGGAGAGACAGAGAGCAACACGCATACAGAGAGAAACAGCAAGAAAAAAGAGAAAAAGAGATTTAATTAAATTATAGTGAATTAAAAAATACTCCATTTCAATCATGAGAATTCCCTTGGCTATGTAGCATGCTGTTTCTAACTTAACACAAAACTGATTTTATACTTCAAATATATACGAGGGAAATATTTTCAGCTACTGATACTTCACCATCTCTTTCATCTGAAGAAAAAATGCAAACACATTCAAACATATACAGGACAAAAATTGATCAATTCAATGGTAACAAGGAGGAAACATCAGTATAGTTTTCACATCATGCCGAATTTATTCATCAACTTTATGCTTTTGAATTTGTTACCATAGAATATGAACTCGACAGAAAGTGCATACGTCAACATGTACTTTTATCGGGCCGAAAACTGGGTTGAGACTAGTCATATTTTTTTTCCTGTTTGTTTTGGGTTTGTGACATTTTGTGAGGAGAGAGTGAGAGCGAGTATCAAGTGTTTCTGGCAAATGTCAACTGAGAGGGAACGTCACTTTTCACTAGCAATGTTAATGGTTGTAGCCAAACAGATCAGGGAATATAACCCCCCCCCCCCCTTTCATAAAAAAACAGTACCCTCTCCCACCCAGCTCTAACAAGGAGAAACATTCTCTAGATCATTAGTTGTAGAATGGAAAAGTTAAAGTTTATTATACAAGATCATTTTAGAAAGCACAGAGAAGTTACATATATATATAATTTAGCCAAACAGTTCCTCATTACCCAACTAGCCCCTTATCAAAGGCACCCCCTTCCTTCCTCCCTCCCATGATGCGTGGGGCCAACCATTTTAGTGCTCAATTTTTCCTGCCGATTCAAAATATGAATACTGACAGGCAATTGATGGAGTTCATTTCTCTGTCTGCTGGTTTACTCATAACCAAGCACTGTTTCTCTCAACTCCAATTTTCAAGTGTCCGCTACAATAACTCGCCCAGGATGAGACAAAACACAAGAAGACAGATGCAAAAAGGAAGCTTCTCGTGATATTTACACATGTACATATCCTTTTTTTGGAAATTAACTACTTGATGCACTAGATGTTAACTTGAAAAAGCTAGGGCATGGGCACAATTGAAAAAGTAGATTCAGAGCAAATTTGGTCGAAATTTTCTAGGAGACGCTGTGATTGACAGAAGAGGAAAATGTTAAGCAAACAACAAAGTGCAGGCTTTCTAGAGACTCATCACATGATATTTTCTTCAAGTGTTTTGCCGATACCCTACCATTGCATTTCATCCAGATGCGACTGCTCGGGGATATTACTGGCACAGAGTTCGCCACATCGTGGTAACAAAAACAGTTTCCTTAAATTCAACAATGACTCTGAAAGAATTCTGTTAGATAACATCTCATCGTGTACACTTATGACATTTAAACTATAAAAAAAACAATCATTTCTATTTTCATCGAGTGGCTTAAAAGTCGATGAACATGGATGCAAGTTAAAGGAAATCTGGGCCCTCTTTCATAAAACTTGGCCCAATAACAAGTTACAATTACAATAACTGTTATAAGCTTCTGAAATAGTAGCATCTGATTGGCTTAGAGCAGATTTGTCATGGAAATTTAGCATATATTTATAAGACAGGGCCCTGAAATTCTGGAAAAGATGGGAAATTGTATTTCAGAAAATTAAAAAGGAAACTTACATCGACTATCAAAACTTCAAATGAATCAGCTAAATGTTCTTTGAGAGAAAAGAAATAATAGTGAAGTAGTGAAAAGAAAAAGAAAGACAGTTGTTTCAATACTCATGCTCTGCCTAATGCATGGATTCCTATGAGCAAAAGGAAGTTGTTCTTCTCGTTGATTTCTAGTTTCTGTCTGTTGGTTATATTTCGATAGTCTAAACACCTACCTACATGTACCTACCACATAATTATTTATTCACAATATTACTCTGAGCCAGTGTCTAGCATCAAACTGGAATTCCTTTATCAGAACTCAAGATTAGGTTTAATGAGAAACGACATTTCAAAGAAACATAAATATCCTCCGTGGAGATGCAATATTCTTCTTCTAAATGACTTTCGATTGAGTAAGTTCATTTCCACGGCCCATCATGCAGAACAAAAAATTATCCCGTTTCTTTTATGGTCTGAAGAAGGTGCTAAGAAACATCAGTCATTTGCGGCTTTATTCGTGACCCAGAAATGGACTTGATCTTATCAAATCGAGAATAAATATTCCATTTGCCGGTCCATGTAATACCATCTATCTGTATTATCATCGCCAAGGATCGGCTCAGCTAGTAATGGGGAACTTCGCACTCCATTTTTAATGGTTTGCCCTATTTATCCGCTCTAATATGTGTGCTGTCTCATATGTTTTCTGTCACTTAAGCACAATAGGTTATTGCACACAGAGTGGCTTACATTAAAGCCTGTCCCCACTGATTGTGTTTTGTGTTGTGTTTTTGGGGAGGTAATGAGCACCTTCCAAAAGCTGTTCGGTACTCTAATGCTAGCAGAGTCTGTAATGGTACAGAGTCAATGCAGATATTAAAAGTACATGCTTGTTGTACTGTTGGAGCAGATTCTACCTTTGGAAACACTCCCGCAGAAATTGAAGTGAAAGATAACAAGAATCTGGTTTAACCAACAAAGAAAAAAAAAGGAATAGAGAAAGAAAGAAAAGAAATAAAGTCATATCTGTAGCTGGCCAAAACATAGAAGCTATTTCATGTCAAAATTGCGTCATGGACATTTAGAATAATAAAAACTTTTAATCCAGAGTAGAGTAACAACGGAGTGGTCCAGAAAAACAGCTTTAAGCCGTGAGGACCTTGGCGCAAAAAAAGTCTTTCTATGGAACTTAATGCACAATTTAGCTGTACGAGGATGTAATTTGCTTGGAAGATAGACTGATGAGGAGCTAGAATTGCAGCAGAGGCTTTCATTAATATGTGTTTTTGTAAGGTTACTCTTATTCTCAGCTCTTCAACTTGTACCGACAAAATTTGACAAGGTTAAAGCAACATTGTGTGGAACACTGCAGGGAAAAAACAGGAATATGGGTATGGAGAGTGGAAAGAACAGGTTTTGAAGACAAAAATGGATTTCATGCAAGGAAAAACAAGTAGATTAATGTTGACATCCCTCTTAATTCCCTCAACTTTCTCTTTCTCCCTTCTCTCTCTGTCTCTCCCTACCTCTCTCTCTTCCTCTCTCTCTCTCTCTTTCTCTGTCTAGAGCTCTTCCTCTGTCATCTTTTTAGTTAACTAAAATCTACATGTAGACTGCCATTTCAAATATCAAATTGTGACTACAGGGATTTTAAATTATAGATATTTAGAATGTGGATTAAAAGAAATGAGCATGAGATTAGAAGTTTACAAAACCGAATTAAACAATACTGTAGAAAAAAATAGTCGCATTCTTTTGCAGAAGGATCAAAGGAGTGTTTGTGAGCACGAAAAAGAAAGCTGCAGAACAATACCCAAAGAAAGAAAAAAAATAGTGTTTTCGGTTTCATTCAAGCTTTCATAAATTCCAATTTACTCCAAGAAATGTCTAATGAGCTCCATCAACGTGATTTTGGCATCATTCATGACGACTTAGTCCCATTAATCAACCTTCATTCACAAGCTCATTATCGGCCACTTAAAGTGATTATCAGAAAATCATTTAATTACCCCGGACCAAGGCAGAGAAGAGGGCAAGCTTTCCCCTTGCTTTTCATAACGATAACTTTCAAGTTCAGCGCAGACCTCGTTAGGCTAATGGATCCTGGGTAATTGGGGGCGCTACTCAGCCGCCATTTCCGATTGGCTACCATCGTGATCAGCGATTGAAATGACAGGAAATAGAAAGACAAGACTTGAGAATAACGGAGGAGAAAGGTCAGGCATTTAGCTCCAATTGAAGACAATGTACTTCCCACTTAAGACCAAACATCAACGACAAAATTAGCAAAGAAAAATATGCATATTGGAGAAGTTGTCAAACAGAAAATAAAGACAAGTCGCTTTCAACTTTTCCATTCATGTTCGTTATCTATAAACAGTGAGAGATGCCAAGTGACCTAGAAGGTATTTATAAACAAGCTTCTCAAAAAAAAGATTATTGGAATGCTGGCTAAAAAAGTGATATGGTACTTGATCATCGAGAGACTTGTGTCAAAAATAGAAAATAAAAGTTTGGTGATGTATGTCACATCTCTCCACTTCTTTTGTAGATGCTGGCATACATGTATATCATAAATTTCTAGTTGGAAATAACTTTTCACTGAGAGTCACGCTCAGGATACATTATAGTTGACACGCTCTAGTTCTACATTATCCTAAAAAAAGAAATCCCTTTTTTTTTTAAAGACTTACATGTAATAGAAGTTGAGATATAGGGAAATCTCTAGTATAGATTTTTTTCCTCTTTTTTTTTGGGGGGGGGGGGGGTGGGGAGGGAAGGGTGCGAAAGAAACAAAGAATTCTCCTTAATTTCCTACAACCATTAACTTCTGTCAAATTAAGATTCTATGACATCTTTTAAAAATCCAACTTTTTCTAATAAATAATCCATGTATGTATTAAAAAGTATTATTGATGGGCATTTTATGATAACTGGTATTAAACTCAATCTCTCACAGTTCCTATTTTTGTTGGTCTAAGTAATCAGAAGGGCTATGTATCTCCCAGAGTTGCCGTTGTTGACAGAATGAATAGTTGTTGTTTTTTCATCCCAAGGAAGATCCCTTTCTTGCAGTGAGTACAAATTTCCCATAACAGACTTTCAAAGATGTTTTCCTTACATTCTACAACAATAATTAAAAAAAAAAAACATTGTTCGAGATTCAACTGCAGTCTTGACTATCATGTTAAAATGTTAAAGGGAGTGGATCGCCAGTTTCCATGTGCAGAAGGCCATAATTCGCTGACACCAGACTTGGTGGAAATACCATTAATGGGGGTACAAATTTGCACACAGCAAACCCATAGTCCAGTCAAGAATTACCCCCAATCTCTGGGAGAGCTCGAGAGTCTTCGGCAAATCAAAGCATTACATAAGGTCCAATGGTCATAAAACTCAAGGCTAACCCTGGTGATTGACAACACCTGTTATTGGGTAAACACCCGAACGGTGTCGAATTCCCCATGAGAGCCGACTACTCAGTGACTTTAAGTAGTACATTGCAATGTACTTTTCATGAATTATATATCTTCATGTATAATTTTCTTGCCATATATCTTATCCTTGTTTGAAATCATGTATTGCTATTTTTTTAAAGATGTCTGGAAAAAAAATTGAATAACAATAAAGCTAGTCCCAACATTCTGATAAATTAGGAGAAATTCTGCAATGCCAAAAAAGTTATGAAATATCACTGTTTCCTCACTGCCAGCATACAGATTTCATGTACATTTTTATCAAAGACTTTTGGGGGATTCACATAGCAGAATATGTTGTCCAAGAGCAAAAAATGCATCAACTCCACACAGACTCATATTAGTTAAAGCCCTTTTGGCTCTCATAACACAAATTATCATATTTTGTTCCATATTTAGCAAGAGTGCACTTTGAACATCTAATTTCATGTGTATTTTATATTGTTATTATCATTATTATTGTTAATACTAATATTATTACTATTATTATTATTATTATTACTATCATTATTATTATTATTATTATTATTATGATTATTATCATTCTTATTATCAATATTATTACTGCTATTAATAATTAGTAATATCATTATCATTATCATAATTCTTATTTTTATTAACATTATCGTTAACTTTATTAACATTATAATCTATAGTTACTAATACTAAATCATCACCATTTCTTTACAGCGAAATTGAAAAATAATGGAGAATAGAATCTCACTGTTTTCAACGTAAAGTTTACCTGCTGAGTGAGCTGCCCTAATAAGAAATTATTTATTAACAATATGAAATCTAATCTCATGAATTACTTACACCTAGCAGAACATGAAAATTCCTTTCGGGCCATGAATCGGCTGACCTTCAAAAGACTATTTTCCAGAGTAATCTTTTTATTTAGAGAGCTTTTATTTAAATTGGAAATTGGGATACCAAGGGATTGGAAGGGTCATTCTAAGGGCAGGGTGGTATCACTGTTTGGTCAGGTGTGGGTATGTAAAGAGTGATGTAGGTCTATGAGTAGAGTTGGGTCACCGGTCTCCTTTTTGCCATGTTAGTTTGGTCAAATCAGAGGCTTAATTGTTTATATCTCGTTATTCACAGATTCTCACATGTAACAGTGATTTATCCATCTATTCATCACGTAATATTTCAAAAAGGTGACCTCACTAATGATCACAAAAAGTGTTTTGTTAGGGCCGGCCCTTAGAGAAATCTGCTCTTACCCCCCATCTTCGAAACCTGATATCCACATCAGTATCTTGATTTCAACAAAATGAAAATGTTAAATTCCAACAGCATTTGAAAGACAATACTAAGTTTTAATTTCCCTGTAAACGGAAGGGCTTGAGAATGGCTTTAAGTGGGGAAAAACGACCATTAGTTGTCGCATCGACTTAAGTGATTGCAATCAGGTAAGTAATAGTCTGATTTTCAGACCATTGTACCGAATGGTAGTACGTTTTATGCTGCGCAAAGATTCAGTTTAATTTTGGCCATTACAAGTGGGTTATTGATGTAGACAAATGCTCATGTACCCTTTACAGCTCATTTTATGTATATTATTACCAAAGAAAAAAAGAAGTGAGTCAGTTACTCAATAGTGTCTGACAGTGAAGTCTAGCAAGTAAACAGGTTTCCTTGCAAAATTTGAATATTAGGACACTGCTTACATTTACATTTCACAGATAGGACATACGTGACATGTTCATAATTCCTGCAAAGTTCTACAAAATTTGATGTTGGCTGCAAATGGGACAAAGTACCTTTAAGCTTTGTCCTATAATACATTCACATCAAGTTTGGATTACAGTGACGGAGACATAATACATGTAGAAGGAATGCAAGCAAAGCTATTTCATCCAGCAGTGTCACTTTAGTCATTCTAGATTTGGTTCAGAGAGTAACATTATAGTATGATTATCAATGATCTTAACAGAGTTGGTTGAAGTAATGCATGGGTATTTTCACTTTCGATGGCTTATCAATGACTTTCTACAATCAGTCACAGTATCTCCATATCTACTCCTGATTACAATTGTTATATAAATGTTTATAGTTACATCGCTTTGTATACTCTGGTACATGGTGAAGAACCCTGTCATCAAGACAGAACCATGTTACCTGTATCTTTTTGTCATGTATATGATGTCTGAATTAAACATGTCACATGTTTCCTTATCTACAAGGAGTGTTACATTGAACATACATGTTGCTGAATAGCATATTTGGAAGAATCGGCCAAAATAGTTACCATTGGTTGTAGTTTTTTTCCTCAATTGCCTCATTTGTATTTGCGTTGGAATTTAGGTCTGTTTAGCAAACACACATAGGCAAAAAATGCCTAGATTATCTATATATTTAATTTTTAAAAGTAATGGTCTCTCATATTTTTTATCAGCTTGTAATTCACAACACTTTAATGAGGATTACATTTTTTGAAAGAAATAATAGTTCACCCAGTATTCTGTTAATACAAAGTGTTGTACACGCTTTGGATGGCTATTTTGTAATTATTTTCCTCAAAAAAGTAAAAATACAAGAAACATTTTTACAATCATGAATTTTGATAGTGTGGTGCTTAAAACAATACATAAATGCATTCTCATACGCACATAAATTGCATTTTATTATGTGAAATAACCTTCAGATCCTTGCTGGAGGGAATAACATATTCAGCCTTCACAAAATATTTCAGTGACTCACGTACCATTTTTTTCTCTTCATTCATTCTCTTTCTGACTCTTTCTGACTCTTTCTCTCTCTCTCTCTCTCTTTCTTTCTCTCTCTCTCTCTTTCTTTCTCTCTCTCTCTATTGTATTGCAATTTCATTTTCATCAAGTGCTACAGACTAAATTATCATTTATTACTATCCTCCCATCTAAAAAAAAAAAATTGTCATTGCTTTTGTTAATACTCACTTTCTATCCTTATGATCAATTTTACAATAAAATTATTACGAAAGCAACTACTATGTATTTTCACTTTGCCAAACTCAATAAGGAAATTATTATGTCATTTGAATGCTAATGTTGTTTTTTTGTTTTTTTTATTGCTCCACATTCTACACACGAAGGTAGTTTCATAAGATTTAACAACAGAATGCATAAGAAAACAATGATAGACATGTAACATTTATAATGTGAAATATAGGGAACCTACCAAGAGCTTACAAAGATGATTATAGGTTCCAAAATAAAAAATAAATAAAATGTTGTTGCCCTTTTTGAATCACTTAATTAAACAATTCATTCCATACAATATCCTTTGTACCATGCCCCAAATAAACATCCATTTCTATCATATTTCTGAATTGAAATTTTTCACTCTAATGACATTTTTCAATATATGTACATTTATATGAACAACAAAAACATACATTTTGATAAAAATGGGAAAATTGGGTTGACTTGCCATATCCAGGTTAATGTTAAATAGGTGTCTTGTATGTATGGACATCAGACCATTAAATATCAAATGAGTGAAAACAAGATAGTAAACAAAATCTCAATTCTTATTCTATCACGGCTAACATACAAATAATTTCTTTTATCTCTCTCGGTACTACACAGAATAAAGGAATATAGACCATATTTGGGGGACAGCACTTCTAGGCTTTCTTGTGCGGAACATCGCGACAACACAAAATGAAATCTACGGTTGAAGAATTCTGGCATAAAATTGGACCGTGGAAGATGGTCAGTGGGGTGGGTAATTGAAGTGTATAATTACTGACCTATTTGATCTCTTCTTCTCCCATCTATTTCCTACTTTTCTCCCAATTTCCTCATTACTATCAATCTTTTCCCCTCCTCTCCCTTTCTCTCTTTTCCCCCTCTCCGCAGTCCATTTTACGAAGAGTAATTAGAGCTTCCATGGCGATGATTCAGTGTTCCAATTGCCACCCATTCAACCTGCTCGACAGACCGTAAAAATAGGATCGGGAGAGGAGGAGGACCCGATCTGCATGCAGCGGGCTCGCCTGGTCGCGTTGCCCCGCATGTTCCGGTAAATGATGATGTTCGTGAGGTGACTGCCCAGCAAGGGTATCGTCGTTACAGGCATCGTGAGCACGTAGAATGAAATGACATAATTATTTGGACGTGACAGGGATTCGTTTCGGAAACGGGGCAAGGAATTGTTTCGCAGGCTAGGCATGCAGAGATACCGGCAGAGATATGACCGCTCATATTTGCAGACTTCTCTCTTGCAAAGAAAAGGAATACAAAATGGCTATGTCATGCATTTTATTTGCCAGGTACCCGAAAGATAACATGATATTTCCTGTACAGGGTGAATAAGATACAATCAAATAGAATCAACCTGTTCTTTGTCTATGAATGATTATGATAGCATCTTCATTTGTTATGGACACTATTATTTATTTATTTATAATATTATTGTAAAGGCATGATACTTCAAGCTTGATGAATAGTTTGCTTTCCCATTGTATACTAGAATTAACCTTCTGACTACTGAATTCTCTAATTCCCATAAGCTTAATACAGGGACAACCTGGTTCGTGTAGGCAATGGGTTAAATATACTTCCAATTAATAAAGAAACATCACCTTCAGTGATAAAAATATGAAGTTGAAAATGACTAAATATTGCAAGTAATAAATCCTGTTTCTTTATTCCAGGTATCAGTTTCAAACTAAAGAAGAATTTAAACTGCTCTAAAGTCAGTACTATTGTGTACTACACTACACCTTTCGATATTTCAACATTTTAAAACACATACAGGTATACTGGTAAGTACAAATAGGGGCATTATTGCCCACAGCTACACTTACTTACTAAAAACCATTACCATTCATTTACACACAACATTTTGTATCTTTTTGTTATTGTTGTTTTGTTTATTTTGAGTCATTGTTTGGGTAGGTGGTACTATGTGGTATCTAATGAGGCTTTCAGGCGAAACTAGAACCCTTACATATAACAATATCTAAAATCAACAATATTCTGCATGCTGATGTCCTAAAATTTAATTTATCCTGCACTCTCATCACAGCCAATTCCTTTCGTTTAAAGGTATCGTTTAACAATGTTAAATCTGAGATGCACGGCCCTACGTGTTATCAGTGTCTGTGATATGGTGTAATATTGAAGCCCTAAAAAATTGCGCTTTAAAATGATCAAGAAGTGCCTCAAAAAAGTAAAAACTTTTGAGTGGCCGGTTTTACCAAACTTGTTTTCCCCAGTAGACTGTAGTGTTATGAAAACTGTTTGGCAAACGCAAAATTTGATTTCAATTTTCAATCATAAATATCTTGATAATCAGGCAGGCGATTGGCTTGTAAAAGTCATGGGGTTCCTGACTGACGTAAAGGTTTATAATTATCATTGCAGCATGAGCTAAATCAAGGATTTTTTTTAAGAATCTGAGACAAAGTTACCGGATCCCTTTAATAGTAACAGCTATTCAATATTTTGAACCAGAAATGCATCAATTTTTAATCAAATTCAAGTCACCTTTATTATCCTAGATTAAAACTATTAAAAAATATCTATTCAAATACAAAAATAATCTATTAATTTTTAATAGATTCTTGTCAGTGTCCCTTGTATGAGTTGTTCAAAATTTGAATAGATTCTATTCATATTTAAAGATATATTTTTGAGAGTGAGTTTAAAATAAGTTTTTAATGACTTTTGTCAAAACATCAATTAATACTTTTATTCTCTCGAATTTCATTCAACCCTGGATATGCTTACAAAGCCTAAAGAGATAAAAGAATGACATGGGAGGTAAAAAGAGAAAGAGAAAAAGAGAGAGAGAGGGGGAGATAGATGGCCGAATGGCCTCGAGACAAGCAAAAAGGCAATTACAACAAGTAAACGCTTTTATCCTAATGGCTAAAAATTAACCTCCGTATCACATTAGCCAGATTACAGGTAATAAGTGATGGGTTTGCAAGAGAGATAAGAGAGAGTAAGAAAAAAACGAGAGGAAAAACAGCGCAATGCTTTTAAAAGCTGATGACACTAATTCAGAGCAAAATGATAAATCATAGGTTTTAATTGACCCTTGATCAATAGCGGGGGTTCCGTGAATTGGTAAAGTGCCATTCAGTTTAATCACGTTTTAGCGACATCTATTTGTTTACACAGCACTGCATGCGCTGTCTTTCGGACACATCGAGGCGGAAATAAAGAATATCAACATGCGTTGAGCATTTCATAACATGATGTTGTGATATTTGCAGGCAGAACCAGGAAAGATCCTTGCATTTACTAATTCAATATCACTGCAGTGGCGACATTATGAGGTGTTAATGGCCGATATGACCTTCATGACCTTAGGCCTGCTTTTAATGACTGTTGACATGCAAGATGTATTTCTAATGAGAAGGTCTTGTCTTTTATTTAGTCTTTCATTTCCTTAAAAGTCACTCGCACGTCATTACATCAGTAAGCAAACATGGAGAGGTTCATTCAATTGCTCTGCATGCTACAAACAAGGCCAGATTTACAAATGGCTATTATTCAAAGGGATCAAATACACTTCTTTCTTTTCTAATTTTGACATGTTCTGTAAGTGCTCCAACTATTGCTTTCATGTCATGTGGTAACCATGAGTTTTATTTAAAACAGTAGATAAAAAAATGCAGTTATTGTATGATCTAATATTGTCTTCAAACTACTCAATGCATAAAGAACCAGAAAAATAAAAGAGAAGAAAGAAAACAAAAAGAGCTTTGTACCTGGTGTTGGCCTCAGAAGGGATAATATTGCAAGTCAGTTCACAATACTCTCCAGTCCGAGGACGATGCAACATCTAGAGGAAGAGATTGCTCAACAGATGATTCTGAAATGAATACAAAATTAGGAGACAAAGAAGAGACATTAATAAGAGCGATGTCAAAAAGTCTATGGCTCATTGAAACTACATGTAACTTGAAACTTAATTGAAATTGACACCGAAATGACACAACACGATGAACATTTACCTTAAATTGTTGACAACTGCTAAAAAAAAACACCATGGCCTAACCTACTTCTTAAAATCAAGGAAATCTTGTTCATAATATTTTGGATTAATGTGGAGCGATGTAATACATGAAATCAATTTTAAAAATACAGTTGACAACTATATTATTCCCTTACCAAGTTCTGTGATTTTTGTTTAAAGTATGTGAACAGTGATTTGTCTTGATTCATGTTGCTTGGGAATGTGACATATTAAAGCTTATATTTAAAAATATTCAATAGATGGCCCTAATTCAACCTTGAGTTACAAAAGCCACCTCAAAAAATCTGTCAGATTTACAAGGGGTATGAATAATTCAGTTGTAATTCAACTGTATATGTACACACACACTGCTGCCAAGCTGACATCTAATTGACAGCCTTACATGTACATACACTTGAACAAGCTTAAAACCCCACGGTAATGAGTATCAGTATAAGTATCTGCATGTAAAATGTCTAATTGGTTACCGTTGTCTTTGCAAACTTTATTTTATGATAGATGGACAAATTTCACTTCAAAGAATTTGAGGGAGAGTTAAAGATAAAGTTGAGTTCTGGTCATGCCATTGCATTGTGAAAGAAACGTTGTGGAAAGGATAAAAAAAGGTTGATCATCTAGCATATACATGTAAGTATTGGTGTGTACTGCAAGATTCTTGAATCATCAAAATGATAAGAAATTTGGCCCAGTCTTGGTAAAGTTACAAGCACTGTACACAGAAAGATGTACATGTATATGGGACTATCCTATATCTATCCAGTCAGGGTAGATATATTAATTTACTAAATATATCAATTAGTAGGCGGTTTCCAGGCAAAATTTGTATCATCACCTATTAGTCCAAACATATTCTTTCACATGATTGGTAATGCTTCCATTTCATTTTTTGAGAGGGGGACGTTTCCAAAACTGGTCTTTACCTTTAAGGGCAGCTATCATCATATACAACAATAAACTGAATTTATAGAACATAACTGGCAAGAAACCACTCCACTTGTTCTCCAACACAATTTAATGTATATATTTCCTCTATGTACAAATACCATTTGCATTTATAATCATCTACTGAAGATGTGAACTGACTGGATAGAAACACCCCTAGAAAGTGTAATAGAAGAGGCCAGTCTCAATTAATTGGGACAGTTCATTGTCTTAATAAGGGTGGGAAATTATGCAATGAAGACATGTTAGGCTGGAATTAATCATTCCAAGCTTAATGAGTGATCTGCTTCTCCTTCATTTGATTGGCCAATAAAAGTTGCCCAAGAGATAATTGATAATGATAATGATAATAATCACCATCTTCATAAATATAAGTTCATTCCTATAGCTCAGCTATGATTCAAAGTATCATATTATCACCCCAGCTGCCGCCCTGATTATGTTTGAAACATCTTTGATACAAGACTTGCATAATTAATCAAAACTAAATTCTATCATGCTTGCATTTTTTCTTCATTTTGTGTACATCTACTCTAGATAATAAACCATCAATTTAAAACACCCCTTTCCCTGCACAATGGACTTGTCCATCTCTCATCCAGCAGGAAAGGCTCATTAATTCAAAGAGACAGCGAGCAATAAATACAACTGCAGTCTACAAATACTCAAGGTTGACATAACACTCTAGTTACTCAGTAACAGCTATATCACATGTTCACACTTTTAAGAGCAGTTGTTTTTGTCAGATTGGACAATAATTTACTTGTGGATCGACCTCATTAATTGTTATATAATTCAAATTTTTCCACGCAGGGTGCTTTTGATAACTTGATAACTTTTACATTTTGTGAATTTGTGTACACTATCATGAAATGTTTTATCTGTTTTGAGCATGTACACTGTCTATGTTGAGTCACAAGAGGGCAGCATTCATCTGAAATCACAGCACTGTATCTATAATTTTCTCCCAGTGTATTGTGTGCTCATAAGAATGCACTGTTTAACAGGAGTCTTGTTACCTAATGGATAAAGTCTCTCTCTCTCAAGATTTGGTCACAAATCTGGTTTGTCAATGTGTTAATAACGACATTATTAAGTACATTCCTCTCAAATAGGATTACAATTAAGTTGATCTTTTTATTACATAACAGCATGGCATTTTCCATCATAATGAGATATCGTTTTATATACACTGCATCTTTTCTTATGGTATGCATACAGCTTTTTGAAATTTTACAATGAAAACTTATTACAGAAAATAATTTAAAAAAATAGAAAAAGCTCTAACTGTGACCAATTTAGTCATTGCTACATCAAATTACCTAGATACTGTTTATTTTCCAAAGCCATTCTTCTGAAGATTTCACAAACGTACAAATCTGTATGTGTATGTTTATGATGAAAACAAAGGTAACAATGTAAAGTTGGTTGTTCTGTAACATTATTTGAACATGACAATCGAACAGATTGAAAAGAAAACGCCAGATCCATCCTTCCAAAATATATTTCACTCATGGGAAAATCGTTCCAATTTTACAAGACAAATCAAGACTCTTTTTAACCCTTAAAGGTACTATGTCCCATTTGCAGGCCAAAAAAATGAAAAGTTAAATTCCAACGGCATTTGAAAGATAATACTAATCTAGAACTTCCCTAAAAATAAGGTAGCTTGAAAATGTTATTAAGTGGGAAAATAATGACTATTAGGTGTCGAATCGACTAAAAAGCTATAGAGCCCGTAAGTAATAGTCTGATTTTCAGACCATTGTACCGAATGGTCGTACGTTTTATGCTGCACAAAGATTCAATCACTTTAATTTTGGCCATTACAAGAAGTGGGTTATTGATGTAGACAAATGCTCATGCACCCTTTACAGCTCATTTGATTTATGTTATTACCAAAGAAGAAAAAAAGCCAGTCAGCCACGCAATAGTGTCTGACTGTGAAGTCTAGCAAGTAAACAGGTTTCCTTGCATAATTTGAATATACGGACACTGCTAACATTTATATTTATAATAGTATCTTTAAAGTACCAAATTTAGTATACCAAGCTAAAAAGAAAACTATATAAATCTCTCCCAAACTGCCAATGTTTCTCACTTGATAAAAGTGACAAAAACAAAAGACTGATGAATGGATCATACATGTAGAACAATAGAATCGGTCATGCATGCAATACAACAAATGAAATAGTGAATCCACTGCTTTACTATACTGGTACAAGTTTACAAGATTCTGGCGGCTAAAGGATTAACAGAAAATAACCCCTACACAATCCTGGCGACTCTATATAACTTCGATCACCTTTAGAAGACTCGATGTTCAGGGACCTAAATACAATTAATTGAAGTTGATCCTGATTGTGCCTAGGACTAATGATGAGCGAAAGAGAGGTCAGTGGAGTTTATTATGAGGAATTGAGTGGAGATATCCCCTTAGGTGATAATTAAACTACAGTTCCAAGTACAATCAAGAGGAGTAAAGATAGAATATATAGAGTTGGAGTAAGAATCGTGTTGTGACGGTAAAAATAAAAAAAGGGTATATGTAGAGAGCCAGAAGGGCGTTCACTTTGTGTTTAAGGGTATGATTTTATATTGTACCAATCACCAAATTATAATTTGTTTTTGTAGTTTTATGTCGTAATACGATATTAAAAATACAAGCTTCTAACATTACTTCTGTATAGAAATTGTTCAGGTTTAAAAACACTATCGATTATTAAACAGGAGAGAGACTTGTGAGTAAGCTACTGGACGCTTCGGTACGGGCTCACATTAAAATAGGGCAGGAATTATGAATATGTCATGTATGTCCTATCTGTGAAATTAAACGTTAGCAGTGTCCTAATATTCAAATTATGCAAGGAATCTGTTTACTTGCTAGACTTCACTGTCAGACACTATTGAGTGACTGACTGGCTTTTTTTCTTCTTTGGTAATAACATACGTAAAATGAGCTGTAAAGGGTACATGAGCATTTGTCTACATCAATAACCCACTTCTTGTAATGGCCAAAATTAAACTGATTGAATCTTTGGGCAGCATATAACGTACGACCATTCGTTACAATGGTCTGAAAATCAGACTATTACTTACTGGCTCTATAGCTCTTAAAGGACAAGTCCACTCGAAAAATAATTTACTTTCAATAAAAGCAGAAAAATCAGACAAACCAATCAAAAAAAGTTTGAGCAAAAGCGAATAACTAAAAAGAAAGTTATGAATTTTTGAAAAAGTATGTAAAACTTTGAAACAATGAGATTCACAACACAAATTGCCAAGATGGTTATCAGTTTGTGACGTCATGTCCTCACAACTTATCAATTGCTTTATATAGTTTAATCCCATTAATTTCCCTTTTTATCCCCCAAAACTAGATTTCCCCATGCCTTTGCCCAGGTTATATGATTTGTATCATATTGCGTGCATGACATTTCCCAAAAACTTTTATGAATTTTGAAAAATTGATACTATTTTCTGAATATTGTATATTCATAATTATTGATTTTTATATAAATAGTTTATCAAAATTCAATTTTTCATGATATAACTAGACAAAAATTACTTTTTATTTGTGCATCCACACAAAAACATATTACCGGTACTAAAAATCTAACTTGGATACTGGTGTGAAGAAATAAGATTTTTAGGGTGAAAATAGGAAATTTATATTATCAATATAAAGAAAATAATAAGTGCATAGTGAGGACCATACGTCACAGACTCAATTTGTGTAGTGATTTTCAAAGTTTTTCATGTCATTAAAAATTCATAACTTTCTTATTAGTTATCCGATTTTGCTCAAACTTTTTTTTATTGGTTTGTCTGATTTCTCTGGTTCTATTGAAAGTAAGTTATTTTTGGAGTGGACTTGGGCTTTAAGTCGATTCGACAACTAATACTAATAGGCGTTATTTTCCCACTATAAGACATTTTCAAGCGCCATTTTTTAGGGGCCTGCAAATGGGACATAGTACCTTTAACATGAAGCAAACGCCCTTCTGTTTTTTCAATAATTTTTGACAATGTTGTGTTTAAGAAGAAGAAGAAAAAGGAGGAGGAGGAGGAGGAGGAGGAGGAGGAGGAGGAGGAGGAGGAGGAGTAGGAGGATACGAGGAGGAGGAGGAGGAGGAGGAGGAGGAGGAGGAGGAGGAGGAGGAGGAGGAGGAGGAGGAGGAGGAGTAGGAGGATACGAGGAGGAGGAGGAGGAGGAGGAGGAGGAGGAGGTGAAGAAGAAGAAGAAGAAACTATCTAAATATCAGTGTGGACTTCCTCTTTATTTAGCAAAGAAGGAGTACAGCTAAGAGCTAGAAATATCAAATCACAAATGACTATCAATGTGACATGTGTTATTTAGTATACACTGCATTAATCAACACCATATATTGATCCGAGGGATATTTGCAAATTAAATTCACTCTCTTGTTCGCTAGAAGATCTCTCCCTCTAAACAGGTATAATCAATCAATCTAAATAGTAAGTACATCTTCACAAATCCACTGTCTTAAACTGTTTCATTTCTTCATCCATCCATTTATCTCCTCCTCTTGTCTCCTCCCCCTTCTCTCTCTATCTCTCTCTCTCTCTGTCTTTCCCATTTGTTTCCTCTCTCTCTCACTCTCTCTCTGTCTTTCACATTTGTTTCCTCTTTCTCTCACTCTCTCTCTTTGCCTTTCCCATTTGCTCCGTCTCTCACCCCTCTCTCTCTCTCTCTCTCTCTCCCTTTCCCTCATAAGGCTCTATTTTCAGCTATTTATAGCTCCCCAGCAGTCATCCATTTATCATTTATGAGACTGACACAATCAGATTTGTTCTTGTAACACCTCAAGGCACACACATCCGAATGGCAAATTGCTGGGCCATCCACCTCCTTGGGGAAGGGGGGGGGGGCATGGATAATGGGTGACAGACAGGCGATCCTACGCCAATACAAGGGGTAGCTTCCCCTGTACACTCCAACTCATAAGTCTCATCCCAATCAAGAGCTTTTCTTCTTTCCCCGGCGGTTAGCTCTATTTTTACCAGGGGAACAATTGCAAAGGGGGGGGGGGGGTGTGATTTCTGTGTACGTGGTGAATTTCTTGCGTTTTGGGGCTTACCTCTCTCTTTTTGTCACTTGGCGCGAGAAGTGTTTGTGCTGCCATGCAAGCAGAATGAGTGTTTGGAATAGAACGACTGTCTGATTTAAATTAAATGTCACATCTTTAGACCCAGTTCTTTAACAGGGGCCGTTTCTCCCGCGCGGTAAGGCGATATCTGGTTGTTGTTTCTCGCATTGTGGCTAACAAGTGTTTGAGCAGTATGACGCATTGCGGTAAGACGGATTCCATGACATTTGCTCCGGCGACAATTGCTCCGCTGTAAATTTCATACACTAATCGAATGGCTAACTTCAACCCTGGATTCAACACTATACCCTACCCTAAACCTAACCCTAAACCTAACATAAAACCCTATTGAAACCCTAACCCTAACCCTACATCTTAGACGAAATAAAGCCCGGAGCAATTGTCGCAGGAGCAAATGTCGTGTCACCGGTAAGACGATCACTTACGCAACGCTCTGAAGCACTGCATTCAAACCAAGTGAGCGCGGGATATCTGTCACACAACCTCCCGCCGTTTACGTTACAAAGCTGATTTTCATGCCGTGGTAACAAACCGGTATGCAAATTTCACCGTAAACATTGACTCCCCTTGCGCTATCACTTTCCGGGATTGAATTGCTCCTTGTCGAATAGAAAGGAGGTGAAATGGGTGAAACTGGATGGAGTTTGGACATTGAATACTCTGTACACAGTTACTTCTCCACAAACATTGTGTTACAATTTGCTCAGAGCAAGATCATTTCACCCTCGAAACAAGTCCTCTGGAAAAGCCAGATCTTGTTGAAAGTAGGGCAAGAAATTCAAACACAGCCTCCACTCTCCAACCAAACTCAGCTAAATCTCCCCAAACATAATTACTCGGTAAGGGCATAAAATCTCAGTATCTACACAATCTCTATAAATTAACACTCAAATCTCTTAAAAGGGAATATCTGTGAACATTTCATCGATGAAAAGTGAACAATCTCCTTAGGCAAACTAATGAAAAATCCAAAACACCGTGAGGAGAGCCCGGGGGGGGTACTCAGATTATAGTCGGACGGGGGTGTGCGGCTAAGACCTCCGAACCCATACCCACATCTAAGGGTCCTTTTGCTGAAATAGGTACCCATGTCTAAGGATTTTTTATGAAAAATGGACCCAGGTCTAAGGATTTCAAACTTCAAATATTACATTTTTTAAGCTGTAATAATACACTTCAGCAAAGCATATAGAGAGTCAACGCTAATGCGTATTGACCTGTAGCACTGCACTACGTGTTAATAGGCGGCATTTAAATACATGAATAGTCAATACACTCATAACACACAGATGCACACAATTATGCCGATGCGGCTGATCGGAAAGTTTGACAGTGGACTCACAATTTGATTTTTTAAATTATTCTTTCTAACATCGGAAAGTTAAAAAAATGTATTTTACTGCTATTTAGGTGTCATCAATCGTAACTAAAGTATCGATTTTGAGTGAAATTGGTTGAGTTTTGTACAGTGGTGTTTGAAATGTTGAGAATCAATAGCACAGCTTTTAATACACAGCCAGGATAGTAATGCACCTATGTGTGTAATAATACAATGGCCAATCATTTTGCAGTTTCTCGATAAAATTCTTTATTAGTAAACTGTACCATACTATATGTAGTTTACAAGTAGTTTACACACATAAAGATGAAAACACCATGCAACATAATTATACCGTGCTAGCACCTCTAGCATCCTTTTTAATTGAAGGACTTTTCCTGTTTTAATTAACGTATCCGTAGATCTACACGAGCTCTCAAGCATCGGCTATATAGCTCCCTGCTTGAGCCCCGCTGCTGCCCGGCTGCTGGGCAGAGGGTACGCAGGGTATAGTTGCCGATCATATCATTTCAGCATGCATATGCGAAGCGCTACAAGTTCCCGGGGGTACAACCCCTATACGGGCGGATACCATACCTAGCGCGCATTATGCCATATGAGTACCCGGTATAGGGCCCATGGGGTCCTGATATATGTGGTACCCCGGGGTCTAGTTGAGTTTACGAGCTACGTACACCCACTGACCTATAGAGGTCAGTGCGTACACCTCGTACACTGGAAATGCAATCACCGAAGGATTCCCCAATATTGCCCCGGATTTATTTAGAGATTGGAGAGATTTAGGCATTTACAATAGGAGCAAATCCAAAAATTCCCGGAGAAAATGAGGGAGAAAAGAGGGGAAAGGAATAAATGAAAAAAGGGACCCATGTCTAAGGATTTTTTTTATGAAAAGGGGACCCATGTCTAAGGATCTTTCCTGAAAAAGTCACCCTTCCGAGCGGCACATCCCCGTATACCCAATATACGTGAGTACCCCCCCCGGGGAGGAGAGGGGGGGGGGGGGATGAAAAAATCCAAAAGATCAGCATAAATAGAAATTTGCGCTAGCTCTTGAGTGTACTAATTGCAGCATTAGAATTCAGTGCACTCCAAAGGATCGAAAACAACTCCAAGGAAGGTCTCTTGCAATGAGTTATTCAATGGTAACTGCTTTTAAGTGTCTTAAGTGATGTTTCAGCCCTAGCCAAGTACTTGCCTAATGGCACAATCCGTCTTCAACCCGAGTAGCTATCGGGGTCAGTCAAACTTCCGTTAAAGGTTTAATCCAATCGCATCTAAATTTTTCTTGGATATTTATTTAATGCCATGCTTAAATATCCACATATACAGCACTACGAAAAGAAATCAGGTATGAAAACCCAAATCAAATGAATTTAGACTATACAGCATTAAAAGAAGTTCCATCTTGATATTTCAATGATAGCTACTTCATTCAACAATTGTAAAATGAAATGAGCTGCTGATTAAAATCCAATCATAATAGAATAGAAAACTTGAAAGTCAGTTTCATCATTCATATATTATTGTAGCCTCTTAATTCTTAACATTCAAAACACCTTTCACTGACCCTTTTCTTATAATACATGTACCAGGACACGGCCTATTACAGAATTTATCAACATGAATGGTATGAAGCTTATCTATAATTTATAATGTTTCTTTGAATATATGCTAGCTTTGCAGCAGATCTAGACTCTTACATACCTTAAAAATCAAAGCGTAACATTTACTATTATTCTAGTGGTCCATAGTGATATTTAAGTGGTCTGTCAGCATTGTGCCCCTGCTACGTTTTGAAAATAGATCGCTTTCAGTGTTGAATCCTCCCTAACTGTGTGAAAAATTATCTGCATTTTTGCATCTAATCTGAAGGCCTCGTTCACAGAGCACTCTGAAAAAACACTTCAAAATAGCAACAAACTATTATCACGTAGTGTGTTTCATAATTCTGTATCCTACTTAATACACATACACGTAAGTGTGTATCCCAAGAGGTCTTCGTTATATGCAAATGACTATTTTTTTCAAGCTAACTTGCAATTCATCTACCCATGAAATGTCTTAGTCCGAGAGAAGGGGTCTCCTAGCTGGGAGGTTCTGGGTTCAAAACCAAGTCGATGCCCTAGTGCCCTTTGGTAAGGCATTAATCCTTATTTAATACTAAGTCTCTCAGAGAGGACTTGAAGCCGTTGGTTCCCTGGTTGCTTAGTGCTTAATACTCACAAGCATACCCATGCTTAATAATAGCAGTCAGGTAAAACAAACAAACAAACAAATTAATTTTGTCACAGTGCCCTTTTAAGACGGTTACCGGACCATATGTACACAAGCCATAGGGATGGTAGTGCTCCTTTAAAGACTTAATCTTAGAAATGAACCGAGGGATAACAGATTGTTATTGACCGGTAATTAAATTCAAGTGCAATTTTTTGATGCATTTAACCTTGTATTCCGAATGCATTGAACACTCAACCTAATATAACCAAGAAATAAAAATAAAATCATAATTTTGTGTATCTTGGCAAGTACATTTAAATAGTGGCACTGTAAGAGCAGGAGATAAGTCAATTTAAAAGATCTGATGGAAAAGCAATTTTACAAGCACAAAAAGGCTTTTTGTAAAATAATACATGCATGCAAATGGAGGTGTTGTGGTTAAGTGATTAATTCACTTGATTCTCAATCCAAGGGTTGAGGGTTCGAATCTCAGTCCGGCACCAATGTCTTTTGGCAAGACGTTTATCCACATTTGCCACTCTCCACCCAGGTGTTAATGGGTACCTAGCAATTGCTGAGGTAATCATAATTGCAGGGCCCTCAGGAAGAACGACCTTCCCTGGTTTTGTTTTTGTTTTTGTATTATTGTTATTATCATTATTGTTATTGATATTGATATTATAATCATTATTATTATTATTATTATTATTATTATTATTATTGGTAGAAGTAGTAGTAGTATTATAAATATTTGTGAATATTATATAGTTAGTGTACTTATCCAATGAGGAAAATTGGGGAAGCAAAATGAACAAGTGTCTAATTATCTACAAAAGGAACAAAGGAAGAAATGGATGGGAGGGGCAAAGAGAGAGAGAGAGAGAAAAGAGAAGGGCAGAGAGAGAGAGAGAGAGAAAAAAGAGAAGGGCAGAGAGAGAGAGAGAGAGAAATGAGAAGGGCAGAGAGAGAGAGAGAGAAAAGAGAAGGGCAGAGAGAGAGAGAGAGAGAGAAAAGAGAAGGGCAGAGAGAGAGAGAGAGAAATGAGAAGGGTAGAGCCAGAGAGAGAGAGAGAGAGAAAAGAGAAAGAAAGAAAGAGAGAGAGAGAGAGATGCCAAAAGATTAGAGTTTAGTTTGCAGTGAAGCATATGAGTACTAACTGGTATTTAAAACAAAACAAAATAAAATATATGTGGAAAATCATAATTCTAAAATATATTTTTATCTAAATTTTAAGACTTACTAAGCTTACTGATAGTTCATTCATCTCTTTTTGATGAAATAAATCTTTAAAAATACACAAAGTTACACATGACATTCTATTCACTTCATGAGAAAATGAAAAATAAATCATGTTTACATCTTGTATTATTATTATCATTATTATTATCACAATTATTATTATTGTTGTTATTATCATTATCAATAACAATAAAACGAGTAAAGGTGCAGAGAAATAATCAAGGATAGAATCACTTTCCACTTGCAAATCCCTTTTCTCCATCTGTTCAAAGTATATATAGCAAACACAATAGCTACATGTATCTGAATGTCTTCTTTTAATCCTTGCTCGCTATATGTGTTTTCTCCCTCCCCCCCACCCCCCTTCTCTCTCTCTCTCTCTCTCTCTCTCTCTTTCTCTCTTTTTTTTTCTCTCTCTCACATCTTGAAATACAATGTACTATGTTCTCAGTTTTAGATGATGCTTACATTGCATACAAACAATGAGTTGTACTCACAATAAAGCAAAATGTCAAAACTGTTTTCACTGGCTTAATGAAGTACAACTTGTGAAATTCAATCTAAGTATATATATTGCATACTTTTATTCAAAGGAAATATGCATACATGTACTAACAAGTGTATGTATTCAACAGGGGACAAAATCAATACAAGTAAAACATGAAAAATCAATAAAAGTAAAACATGCTTTGTGTTATTTCATTTATGGGAAAGGCAGAGTCCTCTAGGTAGGGAAAAGCAAGAAATGAAAAGGAAAAAATCAAACAAAGAGAGTTAGAATGCATGTAGCTGAAAGAAGAAAAAAAATATAGACTACATGTTTATTTACGAGGGAAATTCCCTAAAATACTCATGGTTGGATTGTATATTTTTTACTAAGAATTGACATTTCCTCACAGAAATGAACACATGTAGATATGCAGTGTTACCATTGATGCCACTGATATATCATGCCCAAACAAGGAAGAAAAAAGAAAAATAAATAAATGAATAAATAACATAAAACAAGGGAAACGCTCTCGGCGGTCTCGCCTGCATAACGCAATTCAATATGATAAACCAGAACGTCAATGACGTAGCGCTCATCCGCATCTCGCAACAACAAATATCGTAAATTTTATGTGGTACACTTTTGAACTGGTCAAAAAATAAAAATTTGATGCCCTGGAAGATACATAATTTCATTTCATTTGCATAAAGTACCATAAATAATCAATGGAGCAAAATCTCACAATTCTGTGTAGAAGTTTAGTGTTCCAAATTTAGCTCTACCAGATAAGGCAAACCAAATCAAAATCGGTCAAGAAATGAGGGAAAAGAAGCAATTTTTGGAATAAATTTTGCATAAATTACCATAATTAATTAATGGAGAACAATTTCAAAATTCTGTGTAGATGTTTAGTGTACCAAAGTTAGCTCTACGATATAAAGCAAACCAAATCAAAATCGGTCTAGAAATGAAGGAGAAGAAGCCTTTTTTGTGATTTCGAATAAATTTGCATAAATTAGCATAGATAATGAATTTCACGATTCTGTGTAGAAATTTTAAATCCCCCTCCTAGCCCTATCATATGAAACAATCAGAATCAAAATCGGTTGAAAAATAACGAAGAAGAAGCATTTTGAAAATCTTGATGTTGATGCCACAACAAAGTCTAAGTTTTTTTTTACCTTAAATGACCTTTGACCTTAACTTAGTGACCTGAAATTCTACTAACATGATTGAGGAGACTTGAAAACCCTATAGTCCAAGTTTCATTGACTAAGAACTTATACTTTCAAAATTATATCAAAAATTCAAAAACTTAACCTTAGGTTAAGTTTTCGATGATGATGCTACAACATAGTCCAAGTCTGTTGACCTGAAATGACCTTTGACCTTGACTTTGTGATCTGAAATTCTACTCACATGATTGGGGATACTTGATTACCCTATAGTCAAAGTTTCATTGACTAAGAACTTATACTTTCAAAATTATATCAAAAATTCAAAAACTTAACCTTAGGTTAAGTTCTTGATGTTGACGCCGCCGTCGCCGTCGCCGTCGCCGCCGCCGCCGTCACCGGAAAAGCGGCGCCTATGTTTAGCTTTTTTGCTACGCAGGCGAGACAAAAATGAATAAAGAAGTAAACTTCAATACTTCATGTCTGATTACCAAGATACTTATGATTGGAATTACACATTTTAAAAACCGTTTGCCAAACGATTTTCATAACACTACAGTCTATTGGGGAAAACGAGTATGGTAAAACCGGTCACTCAATTTTTTTATACTTTTTTGAGGCACTTCTTGATAATTTTGAAGCGCAATTTTTTTTAGGGCTTCAAGATTACACCATATCACAGACACTGATAACATGTAGGGTCGTGCATCTCAGATTTAACATTTTTAAACGATGCCTTTAACATAGAGTGGAAGTGTCATATTGTGATATTTTCTGAATTTGCAATACTGACATAAGCACACGTTACAATGACCTCTTTAAATAATCAAAACATCTTCTATAGTGAATAGTGTCTTGGGAGATGCAAAGGGGTATTAACTTCACATTAAATTGTATGATTGAAAACCCCTTGGGCCCCAAGCAGACAACATAATGAAAGAAATGAAACTACCGAAGAAAATAGTTCATTTCTTGAAAGTATTTCCATTTAAGCTATATCAGGCAGATTGATGTGAGCCTTTGGGATGATAGTGATCCTGATATGAAGAGTTTAATTCCAAAAAGAGCTAAATCCATTTTTGTAACTTCAGAGAAAAAAAGAAATTGTTTAACAGATTTTGTACAGGCGTCTATGGAAAAGTGATATTAGAAGGTGCCTTTTTTCATGATTGCTCCCCAAATTTATGTAAGACGGGTACTTAAGTGAACAATGTTCTGATATCAATGACTCAATTTTCATCAAAAGTGGATTAAGCTCCTTTTGGAATTAAGCTCTTCATATGTTCATTGCCCATCCCGATGAGAGAAAATCTGAAAAAATCAGAAAGGAAACGCAAAGAAAAGACACTTGTACAATCATTACCTCATTATGTCATATATCATGGAAACAGAGAAGCTTATAGTCTTGAGATGAGTCACGCCTCAAAGTCAGATTTAATGAATCACAAATAGGATTTCTGTCCCCGACAAGCAGCCGACATTAATTCGAAACACTTAACCACCACGCCAGACTGTACGGCGCCAGACCAAAACACTCCAGTCTATTAAGCTACCTTTCACACCTCTCCCCCCCGCGCCGCCGTGGATCCAACAAATCGGGCAACCAAAATGTTTTTGTAGAATTCCCAGAGCGCCGTTAAACATTCCATTTGATACTTGATGGGATCATCTGATCTGTTTTCATACATGCACCCCTCGAACCCCAACCCAAACCCCCCCCCCCTTCCCCATCACCAATCCACCCATCTCCCTCTCTCCTCTCTCCTTCATATACCACCAATGCTCAATGCTTTGGCAACTCTCCCCTTCTCTCCTCGTGTACTTATAAATGCCTGATATTATATTCTATTTACAATTTCAATCATATTTTCAAGAAATAACAAGAGTTCTAAAAAGTAGAGAGTGTGTTGTGGTAAAGGTAACTAACCTTAAATTCCACTTTGCTGAAGTGGATAATGATAGAATTTGTTGCAAAAAAAATCCTTCTAATCTCATGTGTTTTGAGATTTTTTATCTTCCCTTGATTTCTCTTCATGAATGTAAAACTTTGTCATCATATCGAGTGCAAGAACCTAATTTACTATTTGAATAAATCAAATCGTAATATCAACAAATTATCATTAACCTACATTAGGTAAGAGAAGGAGAGAGAGAGAGAGATGGATGGATAGAGAGACAAAAAACAGAGACAGACTGACGGAGTAGGGAAAAAGAAAGAAGGCTAAATCCATGTGTCTTTATATTCCTATGATATAACACCAATCCCATTATGGTCTTTAGAAATACAAGCACAATCGACGCTGCATTCCAATGCCAAGTTGAAATTGCCCTATATCTTCATGACGTCAGCTCACTCGTCTAGTATGAATAAAATCTTACATCACTCGATCTTATGCCTGTAAAAATATCAAATACATTGTACAACTTTTGTCTCTCTATCTTCATCTTGTCTCTTTTGAATTCTTCTTTCCTTTTTCTTAATCCTACTCCATTTCACTTCTTCCCTCCTAGCTCCCAGTCCTCTTAAATTGTTTTAATTTCTCCTCTCATCATTTCAATTATTCAATACTACCTTTCTTGAGATTTCCTTTATATCTCTATTACTGTGTCTCTCCCCCCCCCCCCCTCTTTCTCTCTCTCTCTCTCTCTCTCTCTCTCTTTCTCTCCTTCTCATTCTCTTTACATCTTTTCTATTATATTTTTATTATATTTTTTTAATTTTTTTATTGTAACTAAACCTTGGGATTGGATTTCAAATACAAACGGATCGTTAACAATCGTTGAAATAATGTACACAAGGTCAAAGAAACAGGTCTGAAACATACATTGTGTAAATATATATTTCTCTAAATCTCTTCATCTTTTCTCCCCCATCTCTCTCCCATCTTCATTCTCCTCTCTCGTCATCCTCTATTCTTTCCCAATTTCTCTGGTTTCATCTCTTACTTTCCCTCTCTCTCTCTCTTTGCCTTTTTTCTTTCTTTCCTCTTGTTTCTTGTTTGCGATTTCCTTTCTTTATCATTTCACAGTGTCTCTCTGTCTGTCCATCTGTCTCTCTCCTTCCCCTCTTCCTCTCCATCCATCCCTCCCTACCCCCCTCCCCTTGTCCCCCTTCCTCCCTACCTTCCTCCTTACCTTTCTCTCTATCTCTCCCTCCCTCCTTAGCGATTCAGCACTGACATTTTACCTGGACATCCACCCAAGCTCTTCAAAAATAAAGATGGTAATTTGCACCGTTGGAAAGAATAAGATTGACACCACTCTACATCTACAGCCTTTAGATCCAATCTAGTTCAGATAACATTACATTTAGCACCTCTCATTCTTCTTCCTCTTTTAGTCGATATCACCTTTCAGAAAATGAGCCAAAAATCCTACATTAAAGGCACACTGTCCTACTTGTAGCTACTTGCTTCCCTCTATATAGGAAACTTCCCAAATCGGTGCCTGTTGGTCCCCCATGATCCTCTTTTTCTTATGTTAAATGAGAGCTGAGTTAATGAGATAGCCACCTGTCACAATGACCTCGCTGGCTCGCTGTGTGGTCTAATCCCTTCTAGCTGCAGTAGTAACGCCTACCTTTAAAAGAAAGAAAATGACAGGAATAGGATATTTTACATCCACCACTGTCATTTGAAGGTTGAGTTCTGGGAAGAGGTAAAAAATAATTTGTGAGCGTTATCATTGTTATTATGCAAGGATGGAAGAACATCAGATTAAACATGTTCCCTAAAAAGCATGGCTCTTCAAATGCCTTCATATTCTAAATATGACATGAACATCGTAAAAATCGGGGGGGGGGGGGTAGGTTTTTTTCGCCATGTGCTTGTGTAGTCCCATATACATCATTCTGTGTACAGTGCTTGTAACTTTGCCAAGATTTGGCCACATTTCTTATCATTTTGATGATTCCAGAACCTTGCAATACACACAAATACTTATATACTAGATGATCAACCTTTTCTGATAGATTCCACACCGTTTCTTTCACAATGCAATCACATGACCAGAACTCAACTTTATCTTTAAGAACTCATATTTATACATTCATTTCAACAGTACTCATAATTTTGTCATATAAGACTAAATATATCTAAAGATGATTTCATTTTTAAAGTGCATGGTAATTCATAATTAACATCAAAATGTAGTTTCAATATGTTTCATACAAGTATCACAAATTTTGCAAGTAGTCTAGATTTGCAAAAGTTTGATGTTGTGAAATAAATGAATCTCTTTTTTTTGTTATTCCTAAGAGTTCCTAGCCATAAAATGGTCACTTTCATTGATTCATAGTAAAATATAATACTGACATTTTTTCTGGTTTTTAACACTCAGATACTTTCTTCGCTTCTCTGCACAGTCACCTGTTTGCCACACGTACAAGTTTGCACACACACAAATTAGGCACAAATGGACACAAAGATCACTTTGTGCAATTAAAAGGGCTTGGGCCTTTGGTATATCTGTCCCATGATAAATACAATGTGGGACAAGGAGATTATTTTTGTGGCATATAAAGATAAGTATACCATTTGAAAGTAAATGATTTTGTACCAAATTATACAAGATATTCACAAGAATACTTTCCATCTTGCGCAATGGAATGTCCATTATCATTGCCTTTTGGAGCCATTCAACATTTTTGACAATTTGCCTGTCACCTTTCAAGGTCAGATGCGACGATAAGATTACGTTTCATATTATTACTTTAATCTCTTTTGTGCTTTCTTACTTTTTACTACCTTTCAGAAAACAATGGGAATCAATACTGATAACAACAAAAAGAATTTATGCCTCTATAAGTTAAACTATCAGAATAAAATTATGCATAATTTATAGGTAATATTTATCAGAATAGGTTAACATATAACAAACTTAGTCTTTAAACAAGATATCATTCTAGCGGAGCCGCTATTTCGAAGCAATCATACAATAATGCAATTACACCTGTACATGTACACCAATTTGTGCTACGTGCACCAAATGTCCAAACCCTGTTATAGCACAGATTGCATATTTCTAAGCATGCCAAGATGTACCACACCCATTATTTAAGCCCTGTTAATTCTTCTGCATTCTGAGGAAATTGATCCGCATGCGAGAGGAAATGTACACGGAAATGCAATCCACCCTTCTTTCTTTTTCCCTCTCCAAACGACGGAACAAGCGCACTGGCCGTTAACACGAAATCTGCCAGGGTCCAACACCACTTCAGTGCCATCTTGAGCGAACTCAACGATCACCGTGTTGTCTTAGAAGCTCCTGATTTAAAAGTCAAAGAGGTCATTACTGCGATCATCTGACAGCCAACGATCGTGCCAACTAAAGATCATGTGCCAAACAGGCAAAATCAAGATCAAAGTATAAGAGAACTACTTGACGCTCACACAGAGATGATGAGAGATAGATGGGCAGACGTGTCTTGGATGTTCCTGTATTAACTGTTGTTTGTTAGGATTTGTCTGTTTGTCATGCATTCAATAAACAGGGAAGTGCAAGATCACTGCATATAGACAGAGAAAGAAAGAAGGGCAGATTTGCCAGTCTTGTAAACTATCTTTCACAGGTTTTTATAGATTTAATTGTAATAAATGTCAGTTTTTCATGCCTGCATCAAACATGGAAATGCAAGATAAATGCTTACAAAAACTTCTTGAGAAGTCGTATAGAGACAGAGAAAGATAGAAGGGCAGATTCAGCTGTTCATGGATACTGTCTTTCATGGTTCAAACAGAGTTCATTACGATTTGTCAGTTTGTCATACCTAAAATTAAACAAGGAAACAGAAGATCAAAGCTTTAACAAAAACTTCTCGACGGTCATATAGAGATAGAGAAAGATAGAAGGGCAGATTCAGCTGTTACTGGAAACTGTCTTTCGAAGGTCTTTAATACAGGGTCTATTATAATTTGTCAGTTTGTCATGCATGAATCAAACAAGGAAACGCAAGATCAAAGCTTACAAAAACTACTATGCAATTGAGTAGAGCAGGGGAGTGGTACAATGGTAGATTTGGCTGTTCTCAGTGTCAGGCATCCATTAAACATGGAGACGCAAGATCATAGCATAAGAAAACTACTTGACAGTATAATTGAGACAGGAAAAGAGAGGTAAACCAGATTCAGCCTTTCTCAGAAACTGTCGTTTTTCAGTCTTACAGAGTGCATCACAATTAGTCAGTTTGTCAGCAAATCATCTACTACCACAAGATCATAGAACAAGAAAATTACTCGACAATTGCGCAGACGAGACAAGAAACGTACAACAGCAGATTCCACCATTCTCAGACACTAACTATCATAGGTCATCTAGAGGTCATTATGATCTGTCAGTATGTCATCCATGAATGTTTGAACGAAAGACGAATCAAAGAATAAAAGAAATTATGACTTAAAGTGACTTGAGCACAATAACAGAACTCTTGAGTCACTTGAAACATCTTTTTTTACTTTTTTACTTGTTCTCACCCAAGCAGTTGATTTATCTCAAATGATAAAAATACATATAGTTGAGGTCCAAAAGAAGGGAGTTGAAACATACAATGCTATTTAACATTGATATTTGTCGTCATGTCAGACACCAAAAATGGCACACAACTCACAAGATTTCCATTATCCAATTTTACATCTCATGACCATTCCAAAATCATCGGTTGAAAAAAACACAACTAGAACTTTTTTTAAATGTTTGTTTGTTGTTGAGTTTTTTTTTTTTTTTTTTTTTTTTTTTTTGGGGGGGGGGGGTTGGGTTCAATGTCACTGTGAGTTTAGAACAAATCTCATAATTCTTACAGCACAGTCTGTTCAACATTAACAGCTACAACTGTACAGATACAATACTTTTTGTAACTCCTCTTTGTTCTCTATCAGGGGAAGGCTAAATGGCACTGTGTATTTTAAAAAGACCTCACAATCTTTATTATATTCAATTATTCAAGAAACAACTTGGGTCCATTTGCATTTTCAGCTAAATGTATACAGAACTGATTGTGTTTGTTTTTCTATTTTATGAATTGTGAAAAGTATAAACAAAAATCATAAAATGACGTCAGTTATCACACATCTCCTGAAAAGTGGTAAAATGATTCTACAAATCAATACTCAACTTTTCTGATCCAAGGAAGTCAGAAGCACTCAAAAGACCAACGACTTCTTAGAGATCGAAAAATCAAACATTCCATTTTGACTCTGGCGGATTAATCAGCGAACATACCCAATTTGATGTGGAGATTTCCTTCAATCTTCTCCTTCTGTAATTCATTATTTCTTGTCATTTGCGCAAACCACTGCCCAAAACAAGGAGCGCAATTTGCCCCAATCAGTTCCCCATGAAAACTGATTGGATAAAATATGGAAGGGGATCTTCTGGGTGCCTCGTAGCACTAGTCGGAGAGTGGGTAGGTTTTGTAGTTTGTTGAGATCTTTACAAGTTTATTGCATTCCTTGGTAATGAAATATGCATTTGGGTCGTTTTCTTCTGGTAAGATGCTTTGGCCCCCGTTTCACAACCTGAACATAACTCACCCTAAGTTGCAAGTACGTATAGTTTACATTTTGAGAACTTGCAATCATACTTCACAACTAACATGTAGGTACTTCATATTCCAAAATGTCACAGCTCTCAGTACAAGAAATAATATTAATGCATAAAGCACAGCAGAGCAATTAAAAAAAACATTTAAGCAGGGGTTTGAACAAAGATTCTTGCAATGTATTAGCTTAAATACCTGGCAACTTTGGGGTGGTTTTGTGGTGTAACTGATCTGAACAAGTTTTGTTGCATTATGCAACTCCATGAAATATTTCCTCATGCAATATCATCAAAAGAGGGGATACATTGGCCTTTTCAAGAGTAACACACAAGCCCTATTTGAATCTGCTTAAACTTTAGATGCGAAGAGGGCAAGCTAAAAGTCACTATTCCATCACTGAACATTTCCTCCTCTGATTTAGACGAAGCTGTGCCAGTCGAAAACTAAAATGTCCCTTAATCCCGCGATATAAAACAAACATACATTTCCTCTACCGTGCTGTAAATGTCGAAAGAGAGTGGCTCCTTTCAATATCCAAAGGAGAGAGAGAAAGAGAGACCACATTTTGATACCGGTAGAGACAGAATTTGATCGGTAATGATAATGACTGACGTTACTTACATGTAAGCTCAGCACTAAGACTTGATTTTTAAAATGCCATTAGGCTAGACCCAATTTCAAACAGTAACAAAATAATTCTCTTCTATAAGATAAACTATCAAATGGATTGGAAGGAATTTCATTTAATTTGCTTGCTGTTGCTTTATCAGAATTTAGTTTTATTCACATACGAGTATGGTCTTGTATTTTTCATAGTTTTTATGTTTTCAAAAACATATCTGAATTCAGGAAAAGGATATATTTTATGTCATTAGGCCAAAAATAGAGCACAGATTGTTTAAAAAGTACCATGCACAAATGGCATACAAAAAACACTATTTTAGACTACTTCATTTATCATAATTCATTTTCTCCATAAATAAAACAATCAGAATTTACAATACATGTTCATGTAATGCAAGGATATAAATCAATTACATCGAACCAACATAAACAAAGTTCTCTGGGGTAGATAACACTGAGGTTATTCCAGCCTGAAGACAGAATAAAAAATGGTAATTACTAAGCACTTGACGAGTAAATTTTCAAACGCTAAAAACTGGAACCATAATGATAATCCCAATTGAATTGAATGAATTTTCAAATGAATTCTGTGGCTTTTAACAAATGAACTCTTTGAATCTGTTGACTGTTTATCTACTGAAAATTCTGCAAATAATACAACAATAATTGAAAATGGGTACAAAAGAAACTAATTTGAAACAACCAATAAACACTCAAATCAATCAATTGTTACTAAAAAGCAATCAAATTGTCACACATTATTAAGTCCTAGTTTTGCATGTCTACAAAGTATCATGCGTAATATTCACAGATATGCCCTAATTCTTCTCATCCTAATGACCCTATATACTACACAGAAATGACCAACTCAATCCTCCTTCACCATGGAGTAAAGATTAAACTATGCCTCATCAGCAGGCAAGACCCGACCTACATGTAAGTGCTTGTATAACTGCATTTTATCAAACAGAAGAGGGAGCTCTCCACTTCTACACGAGGGCTTGTTATGCTGGAAAGATCTTGACGAGTCTTTCACAATGAATAAATATGCCTTCTGCAAGGGTCAAAGTAAATGTGGAGTTGCATTTTTAAAGATTGGGATCAATGTCACAAATGTAATTGCTAGCATGTTCTGATTTCATTCTCTAAAGCAGCGTTTTTCAACCTTTTTAATGTCACAGCACCCTTTGAAGAATTAAACAAAATTATGTCACCCCCAATCCCAAATTCATCACAGAAGATTTATTTTGCATCGCTCTGGCACTCATCAAGTGTTATGAACACATGTACAGGCACATTTGTATCTTAATTTTGTGAGCGAGCAAAGCGAACGAGCCAAATAAAATGACATAATTCATATGGTTAAAATTGTATTGTAATCAACACACTAGGTAAGATATACAATAATGTATGCAGGCAGCTCGATACATGAATATAAGGATATTCAGGTACTTCTTCTCCTATAATCACCCTGTTTCTAAATGTTGCAAGTGAGCAAAGCAAGCGAGGAAAATACAATTTGCTATCATTAGATCTATATGAAATTAATAATTCAAATTCTCCAGCGGTTTCTGATATTTCGTTTTCATGAAATTTTATTCCAATTTTTTTTGTTGATAAAACAAGATTTCTGGCGGGGCACCCCACTTGAAAAAGGCTGCTCTAAAGTATAGAGGTGCCTTGTTTTCATTCTTTTTTGTTCATACAAAATTACAAAAAGTGGGAAAGTGTTTAAAAGTTGTTCACATTTTCTTATTCCATGAATGATGATGCAGACAGACCCTACTTACTCGTTTATGATGACTACAAGATATAGGAAGACTCTCGGCATTCCTGCAATAAAATTAAGAATTAATCATTAAAAAAGTGTAAAAACACTTTAAAAATTGTTCAAATTCAACCCACTTCGAGGTCCATGTACTTGCACCTGAAATCAATCAGATTCAGCACTGGACATAAATTAAATAATTTCATAGGTGTTAACTCTTGTCTTCATAGAAACTCTGCTTGGGTGGAGGAGCAGAAAAATCCAAGAAACAGCATAGCCAGAATTTTAAAGAATTAATTTTTATTGAACAATCATGTTTGCATCAAATGTGATTCCACACATTATAGGGATCTTGACCATGTGGACCCCTTGAAAACCAACTCTTGTAGAGAGAGCTCATCTACCAAATGTTTAAGATTTTTCTTATTCTTTGTCCAATTTTCTCATGTGTTTACGATCATTTGTCTGAATATCTTGTTCAACTTGAATCAACTTTCTATGAAACAAGTGGTATGTGCCGCTAGAAGGTGAAAAGTACTCATTATATCTTTCATCTCAGTATATTTTCATTGAAAAAATGTGGTTGAACACTGCTAAAAATATACATCTTGCTCTTTGTTGTTGCATAGGTAATTTTCTTCTTCAATTTCTGAGTTAATTTCCAAAACCTGTTTGGAGGAAACCAATATATCTTGTATTTCCCTAGGACTTCGCTTTGATGTTTTCCCTTCCCCAAAATTAAATACTCCCTTAAGTCTCCCTAATTTTCAAAATACAGTTCTCCATCTTGTATCCTTTAATCCTTTTCTTGAGAAAAATCTCAAACATTTACTTTTCTTTTTCAATTAATGTTCTTATGGGTGTATCTTACCTTCAACTTTCAACATCAACGACTACTATTCTTGCAGCTTTTCCTCCATTTTCCATAATTTGCCTGTCTTACTTTCTTACTTTCCTTAACATTGTTTCATAGGGTTTACATTAAATTTCATCTACTATTCATATAATGGCGATTCTTGTTTTTTGATATCCAAATTTTCTATTTTCTTCTCTTGCCTTTTCATCTGTAAACTTCTAACACCAATCATTCTTACTATCTCTAAATCTTTTCCTTATTTTATTCTCTCAATTGCTTGCCTTTTTACTTCTCACAAGCCTAATTTATTTATTTTTTAATCCAAAAATGCATCTACATGTTGTTTATACAATGGCAATTTTTCTTTTTAATATTCAAATTTGCAATATTTTTCTCTTGTCTTTTCAACATTAAACTTCAAGCATTCTTATTATCTCTACAGCTTTTCCTTCTGTTATTCTATATTTGCTTGTCTTCTTTTCTTAAACCTGTTTCTAAGGGGTTTATTTATTGCGTTTCACCACAGATGTATCCAAATACTTTTCATACAATGGACATTCCACTTTTGATATTCCATATTTTCCATGTTCTAACTTCTACACTTGGCACTTCTTTTTATATCTACAGCCTCTCCTCCTTTATTCTCTACCATCCGCTTGTCTTCTTCCTTCTCTCAAACCCATTTCATATGAGGTTCAGCCAAGGCAGGCATTTCCGCTATCTCCCAGACTCCAGTAGGGGGGATTTAAAAAACAGAGCAAACTCACTCTCCAAAGATGAAAATAATCAACAAAACAGGATTCAGAGAATAAGCTCAAATTTGTTCAGCATGCCTGCACTTGTATGCCCTAATGGTTTTCCCCCATTAATAAACTTTTGCATTTTCATTAAGCGCTCCATTATGGCAAACAATTTCATCACTGCCTGATCAAAAACATTGACAAGGGTTCCAATTTGCGATGCCATTTGCGGTCCCCACCAGTAATTTCCCCTCTTCCGGACACAACGATATCTTCTTCATTTATCCACTTCATTCAGCTTTTCCTCTCTTTTGTGGATCAATTTGCTCGCTCTCTTTCTCTCTCCTCTTCTTTTACCTACACCCTCTGTCCCTCTGTCGCTCCTCCTCCTCCTCTTTTCATGTAGCTACAGACTGTTCAATTTGTGAGGGGGCAAACTCAAAATTGGTAATTGTGTCACATTCAATTTGCCGGCGCATTAATCATCATCCGTGTAATCAAAATTCTTGACTGGATGTACCTTTCTACTTTATTCATTACACATAAAAAGCCAGATCCAATCCCCTACATAATCCCCTCTTACGAATCCAAATGTTAGTGTGTTCGTAAATTAATTGCAATTAACCGGGAGAACACAGGGGAATAGAGAAATGATAATTCCTTGATTATACCGCGAGTCAGTGAACTACCATTATACAATATAGACTGTACTTTCATCATCTAATGAGAGGTTTGTTTTCTAATTCAACCGCTCTCTTCATAATTCTGCACCTTTCTCCCTAATCTCTGCCAAAAAAATGAATCTCACAGACATGTATCTGAAATTGAGAAATTGATGCACAAGGATCACTTTTGGCAAAACCCTTGAAATTCCTAATTGGGTATTCATAACTTGAGTCTGCTGGCTGATGAAGTGATTGGATTAATTTACTTTAATTTCTGTGTACTTTTTATAATAATCTCTCTTGAAAAGGACCTCTTTAACTTTAACAATTTAAATCAACTATTCAGAAAATGAATAAGAAACTGTAAAGAAAATACTAATCAATTTTAAATCATTTTCAAATTAAAGATCTCAAAATTATTCATGCTCCTCTGCTTCTGAAAAACAAAAATTTTGGTTAGATGTGTTTTAAAATAATTTTCTAAATTGTTTATCATTGTCTGATAAGAAAATGAATAAAGCACCTTTTCTAATATCATCCATGATTCATAACAACCTAATAGTATACCTTGCTAGCTACAAAGAAAATACAATTCTCACTTTCTCAATTAAATCATATTGTTATTCTTTTAATAGTTGATTTTATACAAGTTCACTACTGTAGAATCCATTGGCTACAGCCCACAAAGCCATGATGATCCACAAGACCGATTGCCCACGAGACAAACATTTTTTAATGTTTATCTTTTCAAACATAATATGAAGTTCTTTTTTTAATTTGTAATTTTTCCCTTTCTCTGTCTTTCTTTGATAATGTACATTATTTCTCTTTCCTTCTCTCATTCTTTTGCCCATCTTTCCTAATGTATTTCTATGTTTTACTCCTTCTTTCATCTTCTCTTTTCATTCTTCATTTCTTTTGTTTTCTCCTTCTTTCATTTTAATTCTTATTGGTATTTACTATTTTAATTTCTTTGCTTTTGTTCATGTATCTATCCTCAATATTATTCTTTCATCTTGATTCATCAATCTTTCTTTGTGGATATCCTTGTTCTCACCTTCTTACTTTCTCTTGCATTTCAAGAGAAATTGTTTTAAGTTACCAATCCTGAAATCCACACCTTGCTTATTCAAATACAATTGGACGTATTTGATTGACCTTGAAAATAGTGAATTTCTAGCAAACTAGGCTTTTTTTGACAAATTAAATCAGGAGCTAAATTCAATTACCGTAGAAAGTTTTCAATTGCATAGGTTGGCCGACTCAGAATTCAGGCTAAAAAGCACATTTGCTAATTTTGCTTGTATAGGCAAAGCTATCAAGTGAGTGCTTTTATGCCATGTACATGAATAACTTGTAGACTTGTACAGCCAGTGTTTTCAATCATTATTTTGATAGCTTTTGTATATGAATGAATTGTTTTATCCTGAAGTATGTTATTGTTATGTTTAACAAATGAATGATAAATACATAAATAAATGAGTAAAGCAATAAATGAATGAATGAATGAATGAATAAAAGAATATATTGACAAATTAATAAATAAAAAAATAAATAAGTAAATGTACCTGTCAGAGCTTTGTGTCATAATAGTTGTGTATGTTTTCCTAATTTTGGTTTTTTGAAATTTCTCAAAAGACATCATTTTGCTTGTATAGGCAAAGCTATCAAGTGAGTGCATTTATGCCATGTACATCTTGTAGACTTGTACAGCCAGTGTTTTCAATCATTAGTTGTATAGCTTTTGTATATGAATGAATTGTTTTATCCTGATGTATGTTATTGTTATGTTTAACAAATGAATGATAAATACAAATGAGTAAGGCAATAAATGAATAAATGAATAGATTAATAAATTAATAAATTAATAAATAAATAAGTAAGTGTACCTGTCAGAGCTTTGTCTCATAATAATTGTGTATGTATTCCTAATTTTGGTCTTTTGAAATTTCTCAAAAAGACATCATTTGATGATTTCACAAGTGTTACAAAATAAAGAAAAAGACAAAAGAATGAAAGCTTAACATTGTGTTGAGGGGTTACACATAACTGTTCATCGCTTACCCGCATGTTTCTCTACTTTATAGAATACAAAATTTCTACTTAAAAGGAATGTCTATCCTGGACAAGTAAGCAAGAGTTTGAGAAACATCTGACAAAAATAAAGGAAAGTTATGAACTTTTTAAATATTAAAGATCACTACACTAATTGGCAACTCTGAGATTCTCCATGCAATCAGCTATGTGTTTCTTATATATTGAGAATCCAAAAATGTCACTCTTTTCTTATCTGTTAAGCACAAGTAGTATGTATACACTAACATTTCTAGGGCACAGGAATGTGAAAATAACATATTTGGATATACATATATATATATTTATATGTAAAAACTTCATGACAAGAACCTTGGTACAAAAATGAAGAGCTACTCACACATGAAATCAACGTTCCTAATTTGTGATCAATCACAAAGTAGTATTTCATTCATATCATTCTTATCTATACCCATTTCTCTTCTCAATGCTCCCTATTGATTTCAGGTACTATATGACTGATTGGTAATTGGGGCTACGTAATGTCATATTTTTAATACTATATGACTATTAAATACATAATTGGGGCTACATTTATATATAATATTTTTAATACTATATTAAATACGTAATTGAGGCTGTGAGATGTAATATTTTTAATGTCATGAATGTCAAGAACGTGTATGTAACCAAAGCCAAAACAAAACAATGCAGCTCTTTACCGTGATTAATATGAAACTGCACTTGCTCTCAAAGTACACTGTACATGTATACATGTACATGTATATGTATTAAGGCTGCGACGGGTAGTCGAATGCTTGAGTACCCGCACGGTTGACAACTACTCGGGTACGATTTCTCGTACCCGAATATTCGGCCGCAAAAAAAAAAAAAATTAAAAAAAATAAAAATAAAAAAAAAAATGTCCAGGCCCACGCTTAGCCGTGCCAGGGAGAGCGGCAGCCGCTGGCATGGTACCGTCGGTAAAAATGTTTCCCAACTCAAGCACTGTCAAACTCACCTTTCAGAAACTGGGACCAAATGTCCAGATTTCTGTTTGGACTTGAAGGAAAATGGATTATTCTGCCATCTTTGGTTTTTAAAACAGCATTGTTTACTGTTATAGTTCTTATTAAATCGGCGCCTTCAACTGCAACTCAAAGTAAAATTGCATGCGTTTTGGGCGAGGGATCTGAGAAACTGCTGAGTGGTATGGTAGTGGCAAAAAAAGTCAAAAAAGAAAAAAAAGTCAAAAAATCAAAAAATTCAAAAAAATTCAAAAAAATTCAAAAAAATTATAAAAAAACATGGCGTCCGAATACTCGAGTATTCGCCTGTAAGCCTGGGAGTGTACTCGGGTACCTCATTACACTGTTGTGCACAGCCTTAATATGTATACCATAATGCCATCTGTGACTCAAGGCAATAGTCCCATTTCCCCTTCAAGTGACCATCAATATCATGAAAATTGCATTATTCATATCTATCTGGTATGTCAATTTATTCTGATACATTGAATGGATGGATAGTACATACATTACTATGAATACCTTTATTTTAATCGAATACTCGCTAACAAATCCCTATTTATATTTTTGTAAATTATTGAATTGACTTCCAATAATTTCTTTACTTTTTAAAGGAGTCAGAATAGCTGCTTTGGGAGGAAACCTGATAACCTAAACATCAAGAAATCATAATCACTGTACCAGTAACAGGAAATTGTTTGACAGCACAGCAGTAGCTGTCTATCCTAATACCACTCATGACAGCTTCCCGGTACTAACATGTAGACATTTAAAAAAACACTTCTGATCAATCTACATGATTATTTGTTCTACATACGGTACTGTATATCTGACTAAATTATACGTTAACATATAACTTTATAAGTTATATTAGTATATACCGGTAAGTAAGAATATGTTAACTCATTTGCAAGTGATTGAATTCATAGCTTTATTCTATATGATCCACATTACATTACATTTTTAAACACTTGTCCCCCACTGAATTTGGGATAATCTCAACAGTGGCAGATCCTTCAGAGGGGGTGGAGGGTTAGGGAGTTATGGGGTCCAGCCCCCCCCCCCCCCTTTTTTTGTTGTTGCTTGTCATAGGTTTTTGTTTAGTGGGCCCCTTCTTTTGCCAGACTGGACCCACTTTCTACATAGGACACCAAAATAATCAGACAACTTTTTTTTTCTGACTGCATCTCAATTTATTGGTAGTTAAACGGAGACCCCACTCCACAGCCTTTAGAAAATGCAGGAACTACCCCTGCTCATATAGTGGACGACTACACTGGGGGGGGGGGGGGGGAGACTTCCTACAATTGGAGAGCAATTAAAGCACACCACAGTTAAAAACGTCCTGAAAATGCCACATGGTCAAACTGAATTAAAATGAATTAAAGTTATTTATAATAAATAATAACAAAATAGCAATAATAAAAACAATTATTATGATAATAATAATAATTTAAATAAATACATAAATGAATAACCAAATAAATAGATAGATAAATAGACAAATGAATAAATATGTAAATAAATAGAAAAATACATTTTCCTACTCCTTTAACTTTGTCTTAGTCTGTTTTTCTCCTATCCCCTTGCTACTTTTTTAAAAACTTTTTAGTTGAGATAACATTGTTCACATTATGTTTTATTTTCCCTGTAGACTATATTAGTCTACTAGATCTATGCATTTCTTTATTTTCTCCTGACTTCCACTTTTTCTACCATTTTTTTTCTTCTTCTTGTTCATTTGTTTTCCATCTTCTCGTTCTGTATTTTCTTCCCATCTTCTTTATTCTCGTGTATTCCTGCCTTCCTTATTCTATCAAAGTTCTAATATTACTAATAATCTTCCTTTCTGTATTTTTGTCTTTTTATTAATAGTAGATCTACCTACCGGTAGATTCTAGAGTCTAGATCTACTTCTGTCTTTCTGACATCTGTTCTTTGCCTTTTTTGTAATTCACTTATTTTTCTAGTTTCCATTTTTCTAGTTTACTATAATTAAGTCTAACTGTTAGACCTAGTCTACTGTAATAAAAGTAGATTAATTTTTGTGGATTTCGCGCTAAGATTGGCCAGCACGTTATTGGCCAGCGAATACGTTTTGTAACGTAATAATAATTTTAATTTATTTTATATAGATCTAGAAATAGAATCTCATCCTGTTTTAGGTAAGGGGCCTAGGCCTAACTGTTAGGCTTTTTAATTTTTTTGTTTACATTTTTGTTGTTCTTCTGTCATCTTATTCTAATCTAGGTTCTCCTCCTGTCTTTCTTTACTTTAGTTAACCCTAATAAGGCCGGGCTATTTGAAGTCTTACTACGGCCGGGGGGGGGGGGGGGGGGGGCCCCCCCCCCCTAAGATCTCGGCCGTGAAACGGCCGATCTCTGCAAAAATTTGCACGCATGTCAAGTGAAGTGTATAGAACAATATGATAATTTCAATTTTTTGAAAAAAATCCCTCATTTGCATATTTATGGTAATTTATGCAAATAACGTCATAAAATCACATTTTTACCCATAAATCCTATATTATTCATATCTAAGCATTCTTTTTCACTACATATATTCATTAGACCATTTGGAACAATAATACGACAAAAAAAATTGGAAGAGCCAGCTTATTCCTTATGTTATCTCTTGTTTTGATAATTTCTTATGTATTTCATTGTTTTTTAATTTATTTACGTTATTGTTTTTTTTTCTTTTTTCATTTCTTCCTACAATTCAACTATTTTGACTCCCAAAACAACCACCTAAACTTTAAACAAGACCCAATAACCAATGTTAGATCTAGACTATTTATAGGAAAAATGACATTTCCATATGTTTTGTACACAAATCACAAAAATGAGCGATTTTCGGGCTGACATGCAAAGACAAAAGGTCACGTGACCTTGTAACTATAGGTCCGATTTTTTTTTTTTTTTTTTTTTAAAGATGCGCAAGACTCTAAACTAAAGAAAAAAGTCAGCGAGCGGCGAGGCGCCATCCATATGCGTTCTCGAACAATCAGAAAAATCGTGGAGGGGGGGCCATAATGGCCCCCCCCCCCCCCCCGGCCTTATTAGGGTTAAGGTATTTCTTCGTTTTTCAGACGTAGGTGTCTAGTCTATAGTGACTAGTGTCAGCGGAACAACCATCGTTATCAGATTCAGAGTTTGAAGCTTTCAGTTTCAGTCTGCTGAATCAGCTACACATGATCAAATTTCTGACCGGATTCACAAGACACTTTTTAATACATTGGACCTATCACGGGGGGCTGACCGAATACTGCTTACTTGTCCAATTAGAATGAATATGATTGCTAGCTGGGGCTCAAAATGCAGAAAATAACACAGTCAGAAAAACTAATGGACACATACACATCACAAATACAAAAATTAAATCAATCTAAAATCTTACAAGTTTTTCTCGCGATCTCCGGCAATCCAATCAGCGCGCACGAACACACAAAGACACAGACTAGGAACGTAAAAATTGTACGAATTTGTCTGCATTGCCAATTTGACATATATTTTGTCAACGATCGGATTTTATGTTTCCCCACTATTCTATACTTACTTACTTAGTATACTTGGTTGATTATAGCCCTCTTGTCCTATGGGAAGGGCTCTCAAACACTAACACTACGAAGTGTGTTTCCCCATAACTATTCTTTTTCAAATTAACAAAAATAATTATATCGAGGGATTCGAGGACATGATGGTATATATTCCAAGATTCTTTGATTTAGTTCTCGAATTATCTGGATGATTATAAAGGGGAAAACTGAGGACGATCGAGAAGGAGGAGAAGGAGGAGGAGGAGGAGTAGAAGTAGTAGTGGTAGAGTAGTAGTAGTAGTAGCAGCCAGTTGTTGTTGTTGCTGTAGAAAAGTAGTAGTCGTATAGTACAGTAGTAGCAGAAGTAATAGTATAGTATTAATGACTGCTTTGAGAGAAATAGTTGTTTTATTACGCTCAAGGGAAGGTTAGAATTGTGCTATTACCCGAGGCGTGCCGAGGGGAATAGCCCAATTCTAACCTTCCCGAGAGCGTATAAAAACAACTATTTCTCTCAAAGCAGTCATTAATACTTTTATATGCCGAAAAAAAATAGACTAAAAAATAAAAAATAAAAAATACTTTTTTTTTTTGTCGAAGATGAGATTCGAACTCTTGCGTACAAAAGGTGATGTATCTAAAGTCAGCGCCTCAGACCTCTCGGCCATCGCGCGATGTTAACATGCTTGGTAGTTTTGTACAATATATACATTAGATGGATTGAAACCGGCTTCGCGTGTGATGAATGCTTCGCAAAAGTTCCATATACGGACTCTTCTTTTACTTTTGCAATGCATATTGGCACGAACTTAGATCAAGATCTATCGGCAGATGTTTTTTTTTTGTTTTTGGAAGTTTATTTTCGTCTTCATGTCAACAATGCAAGATAAAATTGTCGGTAAGATCGATCGAGATTCAATTGTATTGAAATTACCGACCAATCCTTCGCACACATAAGGTATCCTCCATCGCTCAAACCATTTTTTAACATGTAAACCTATGGGGTAACCATGGAGGCTGACCAACTATTTTTAATAACCATGGTTATTAAAAATATTGAAATGTTTTAAGCATGGTTACCGAGAATTTTACAGGAACAGTTGAAGTTTATGAATGCAATTCGACCAATCAGATGGCTCATTTGCATGGGCGCAATCTTGATTTACGCATAAATACCACTGACCTCTAGGTCATTGGCTTTGTTTACTCACCATTTAAAATGGCGCCCATGTCTGCACATGCGCACTGAAACAACTGTAAACTGGTGTATTAGTAGTAGTTGTAGTTGTTGTTGTTGTTGTTTAAACAAGTAGAAGTCGTAGTAGTGGCAGTAGTAGTAGTAGTAGTAGTAGTAGTTGTTGTAGTAGTAGTAGTAGTAGTAGTAGAGTAGTAGTAGTAGTAGCAGTTGTTGTTGTTGCTGTAGAAAAGTAGTAGTTGTATAGTACAGTAGTAGCAGAAGTAATAGTTTGTTATATGGTATACAATTAGTAGTAGTTGTAGTTGTTGTTGTTGTTGTTTAAACAAGTAGAAGTCGTAGTAGTGGCAGTAGTAGTAGTAGCAGTAGTCTTTTATTTCATATAAGCCCGTGAACTTAGATGATAATTTGTTTGTTATGTTTTGTTTTCCATGTTTATTGATTCGTTTTTGTCATGAAATTTTGTTTGTTACGATTTTTGCGTTATTTTATATAAGAAAAATGAAATAATGCCAGTGGATTTACTTTACAAAGATTTCTTTACAGATTACCTTTGTTCTATTTTAATACTTTATAACCACCATCGGGTAATTAACAAAAAAATAATAAAAATGGAATTATCAGGTAATAGGTTATTTCATTCAGATGCAAACAGAGAAAAAAACTTAGAGAGAGGGGAAAGAGAGTGAGTGAGGGAGAGAGGGAAAAGTGGAAAGAGAGAGAGAGAGAGAGAGAGAGAAGGGAGATAAAGAAGAGGGGGAGAGAGAGCATTAGAAAGATAGAGAGACGGGGGGAGGGGGGAAGGGGGGTGGGGCGCCGAAACGCATTTAATTTTCCACGTGTCTTACAGAGAAAAATGACGTAGCCCATTCTGTGAATAATGACGCAATGATATTCTTTTCTTTCCCTCCTATATCAGCACATGACTTGTGTGAAAAGAATATAATGATGCAATATCGCTTGTATCGAGGCACGTGATTATTATTGCAAACTACCTGTACTTAGAGGACGCCGCTTTAGCTTGTTGCAGATTGGTTGGTTAGTTTGTTTTACCTATGACTGCTAAGAATACATGTGAATGCTATAGTAACCAAGGGACCGACGGCTGTAAGTCCTCTCCGACGGACTTGGTAATGATCAAGAATGTCTTACCAAAGGACAGTATAGCGCAGCAAACATATGGCTCCGGTTAGTCTCATTTCACAACGCCCCCTATCGTCAGAGCATGATCTGAGTCGGCAGCCTATAACATGTTAGCCTATGGACGTTTTTTAAAAAAATCGTTAAAAATTCATTTTTTGTTTAAACAAAAAGCACATCCACCCCGACGTACGTTATCACTAGCTCTTTCATTGGAGCCCTCATGTCTCATTGACTTTTGAAAGTTCACCCACCGTAATTTTTCAAAATAGGTTGCAAGCTCGTCATTGCCTATAATACACGTGTGAAACAAGTCTAACTTTGGACTCAGTTTACCAAGCGATTTGAAGGTTATAGGTCGAGCACACGAAACATAAAAAGCATGAATTATCATAGATCACTTCTGCCTATTTCATTATGTCCATTTCATCCAACCCCCCCCCCCCCCCCCCCACCGTAATTTTTCCATTTAGTAAAAGCAAACATTTTGCCGAGTTTAGCAAAAACATGAATATTCATGAACGGTCAGACAATACAGCCTTTATAGTACGTAACGTATAGTGAATGGAATGGGCGATGATCCGTTCAGGAGGTAGAGGTCAGTGGTTTGTGCTGGCAATGTTCACGCGAGCGAAAATGAGACAATCGGAGCAATATGATTGGCTTCGAACCTGGGACCCTCCGGTTACGAGACTACCGCCTATACCACTGAGCCAGCAATCGCGCCTCACTCAGATTAAAATGACGTCACCTATTCTCTGTATAATCACGACCCCATGATCACGCGAAACATTATTCTTTTTTCTCCTATATATTTGCAGCCACATGATGTCGCCCATTCTCTGAATAATGACGCAATGGTATTCTTTTATTTCAATCCTATATATTGGCACCCACATGACTTGTGTGTATAAAATAGGATGCAACACCGCTTGTAGCGAGACAAGTATACGTACGCCGCTATATGGCTATAATTATGTACCTAGTAATAGATTACAAAAGATAGTTATCAGTAGTTCAAATGAAAGAATGAATGAATGAATATATAATAAATATATAAATTCATAAATAAATAAATAGAAATATCAACAACAGCGATATCAATAATAGTGATGATAATATATTATGTAATACTAATGATAAGAATGATAATAATAATAATAATGATAATAATTATCATAAAATACTTATAATAACAATATTTGATATCAATAAGAATAAAAACAACAATAATGATTATATTTGGATGATAATAATAGTGCTAGTAAAAATAGTAATAACAATAATATTAACAATAATATAATAATAAATATAGTTCAATGTTTTGTTTGCATCCCGTCGCGAATGGAAACAAATGGAACAGTTCAATCAATTAAAGAAGATTTACAGTATACACACTTTATATCATCATTTTACAAATGCACCTAATATAAAAACATTCATCAATAATCGTGAGAGCTAGTGCATCATTTTTGATTTATTTTCCGTATATTCTTCAGAAAAAAACATTTTAGATTAAGAGATATCAACTTTGCTTGCTGTTTTGGATCACGGTTCCAGTAGAGAATGACGTTGTCCTATAAGCCCTAGCCAATGCATTATCTCTGTATAAGCAAATATCTGGGTTTAATTTTAATTTTAATTTTTTAAATAATGCAAAAATAAATCGTACATGTTGTCACTGGTCTCTTTCCTTGTCTTATACTTGTTTACATGTTAAGTTTCACAAGAGTATTTGACTAAATGTAAAACTATGTACTTTTAATGTAATTACATCATGTCATCAAAATGTGTGTCTGCACAAAAGGGGGAAAATCGACTTAAATCTGTATATAGAATAAATTTGTATAATCTAGTATAATTGATAAGACCTGGAAGCTTGGCAGCTGGAAACGGCTTTCTTCCAGAAGATTTGGTATTCAAGGTATTCAAGGTATAAGTATAAGTCTGGAAAAAAGGGTATTTTGTAGCATTTTGAATCGGTCAAGTGAGGCCATTAAATTTATCAAAGTCTCAATTTAAAACCCTATTGAAGATGGGATCTCAGTATTATCATTTTTGATATTTCATCATATTTATGACATATATACAATGGTGGAACCGGAGGCAAATAAAAAGGGGGTGTGGGGGGGGGGGGGGGTCGTGAAATCTTCAAGGTGAGTATGGTACACGTGTATTTTTTTCATTTCACGTGACTGTTTACGTTCAATGAAGGGGGCGTGGCCCAGGAAGAAAACAAACTCTGCTGACTTTTTTCCAGACAACTCACACTTATACACAATTGTCGACCGCCTACTCCATCTTTCCTTCTCTCTACTTTTTTCCTCTAGACATGAATTAATGTTTATTTTTGGTATAAATTATTCATTAAAGTTATATGTTTTAATTACAAAAATAAATAGCCCACCGAACTCATATTTTAAAGGCAACACAGCCTGAATTTAGGCTAATATCTATTTTGCTCACGTGCTTCTGTGAGAAAAAAAAGTAACAACAAAAACAGCGCTCACGTACGATCCTCCGCGATCACGTGAATTTGTGTCACTACAGCTAGCCTCATGCACAGTAGTAGGGGTATAAATAGAACGAACCTAAAGTGGATTTGATTATTGTTACTCAAACTCGTTGAGATCATCATCACATTGTTTTAAAACTGGAGGTGCATTATCGTAAGTACTTTAAAGTCGTTGTTTTTATTTCTACTGTGCTTGTGCATGTTGTTGCGAGAGCGAGAGAGACGACCTGGTGATCATGATGATGATATACGGCCAGTGCCAGTGCAGTGGAGCCAGATCATGAACTAGTAATCTCAGCTGAGCGGAACAACCGTCGATATCAGAGATTATATAGATCTACCTCACTTAAAGGTATTACAAAGTTTTGGTATGGGGTCATGAATTTAGTTCAAATTAACATATTAGAAGCATATGCGTTCCTACAATATACATTGATCGTTGTCGCGGTTGAAATCGAGTCTAAAGTTATGAAATTATAAATAATAAACTCTTTATGTTGTATAGCTCCCTCTCAAGGTCAAGATTTTAATTTAGCTATGAAACAATGTTTCTTGACTGAAATCAACCAATTAGCTATTCCCGTTAGGAAATTATATATCCCAACTACATATTCTGATATTTTCATGGTCCCAGCTACGATTGTACGGCCATAGGCGCTATTTGAAATTTATCAAAATTTACCGGGAGCACCGGTAAATTTGTATATTCAATTTTTCTCGAAAACAGAAGTGTTTTAGGGGCTAATTTTTTTCAGTGCTTATAATACATACACAGGGGAATCCAAATATATCAAAATTGTAAAGATTCACTATCCACCCAATTTTCAAAATTTCCCAAAACTTTGTATTGCCTTTAACTAAGAAATCCAGCCATCTGATCGGTCGAAATTGCATTCATAAACTTTAACTATTTCTGTAAAATTCCCAGTAACCACCATGGTTAAAATAGTTCTAAAATCCCAGTAACCATGGTTACCGGGAAAATAGTTCAGTCTCCATGGTTACCCCATAGGTTTACATGTTAAAAAATGGTCTGAGCGATCGAGGATACCATACGTGTGCGAAGAATTGGTCGGTAATTTCAATACAATTGAATCTCGATCGATCTTACCGACAATTTTATCTTGCATTGTTGACATGAAGACGAAAATAAACTTCCAGAAACAAAAAAACAACATCTGCCGATAGATCTTGATCTAAGTTCGTGCCAATATGCATTGCAAAAGTGAAAGAAGGGCCCGTTTAATGGAGCAGCCGCGAAGCATCCACCACGCGAAGCCGTTTTCAATCAGAAAACTGCTAAGTATGTTATCAGAGCGCGATAGCCGAGCGGTTTAAGGCGGTGATTTTAGTTACATTACCTTTTGTACGCAAGAGATCGAATCCCATCTTCGACAAAAGTTTTTTTATTTTTTATTTTATATTTTTTAGTCTATTTTTTTTCGGCATATAAAAGTATTAATGACTGCTTTAAAATTCGAGAAATAGTTGTTTTTATACGCTCTCGGGAAGGTTACAATTGGGCTATTGCCCTCGGCACGCCTCGGGCAATAGCACAATTCTAACCTTCCCTTGAGCGTATAAAAACAACTATTTCTCTCAAAGCAGTCATTAATACTATACTGAATCTTTCGTTTCGGTCTAGGGGCGCGCAGGCCTCCAGTGTAGCCACACAAATTCTGAGTAGAACATATTTTCAAAGCCATTTCCAATACACTGTTTTATGTATTTCTGAATTGTTATGTCTGTTATTGATCATTGCAGCTATAAATCAAAATGCTGAAACTGATAGTTGTTGCTGCTGTGCTGGTTTCATCAGCTAGTGCTGCATCCCAATGCTGTGGCCCACCTCAGTATATGGGAGGCCTTGGTAAGTTTAGTTTGTTTCTTTGTTTGTTTTACCTGACTGCTAAGAAAGCATGTGTATTTTAAGCAACCAGGGGACTGACAGCTTTAAGTTATCCCCGAGGACTTGGTAATTTAGGAAGATTAATGCCTTACCAAAGGGCACTAGTGCATCGACTTGTTTCGAAACCAGTTAAGAGACCAATGCTCTACAACTGAGCCATAGCGCCTCCAGCCTGTCTGTTAGGTTGGGGCGATTCAAAATATAAGGTAAATCATTCATTCTCCCAATTAATTAGCACATCAAATCATGAATAATTGATATGAATACAAGTTTTCAAAACAAGTGGATAAATAGTATGTTCAATTTGCTCCATTTACAATCTTCGACTGTAGAGAACGCCAACATCTAGTTGCCAAATCAAAGGCACTGGTGAGACTGGAAAATCTTATATATATGCATTGTATGATTTATGAGGGGGAAATGGAGTAGTTTCTAGTAATTACAGTTTTGCATACCAGTAGGTATGACTGAAAGCTGAGATTTGCAAGTAGATGGAAGATAAAGAGTTAAATTGCTGAGGAAGACTCTACTTCAACAATCTACATACTGAAGCTGCGACTATGATCCAGCAGAGAATATGTTTCAGGTCTTTCAAGCAGATATCTACGGTATCTGTTCATCGCAGTTTGTACAAGGACTACCAAAGATAGAGCAAAGTGGGGTAGAATTCTCTATTACAGAACAAATTATAATTGAATATTAAATTAATGTATTGCCAACTTCTTTGTTTCTTCTCTAACCTAAACAGGGAGCCTTGTGGGTCAGTCAGCCGTCCCTGGCCAGGACCCCCTTGGAGTAAACTTCTTGCAGTACGGTGCATGGGACTACACCAACAGGAAGTTTGGCTACATGATAGATGTGGTCTTTGCCAACGGCACCTCAACCCAATATGGAGCCATCCAGGATTACGCAAAGGTATGTGGCGTCACCCCTCCCCCTGTGCTTACTCTTTGGCTCAAGATGGTTTTGTACCCTGGAGCTGCTGGGATAGCTCCCATACCCCTCCAAGGAGGTAATCTGGCTCAGTCATTAGAGCATGCATCTGTCTGATGAACCACAGATTGTAGGTTTAAAAGTCACCACCTATGCATGTTAAGAACCCAATGCACTCTCCGTGAAAAAGTAGAAGAAACTTTGGTTTAGTGGTTTACCTTTTCATCTCAATGAATTTTACCAGAATGAGATATCTCAGGATTACGGTAATTAAGTTCTCTCTTGCCCTCCCAGGCACAGGTGCTGCCAAATGCATTTCATTGTAAGGGATTTTTTGCTCCTCATAATTTGGAAAGATCCAGAGAAAATAATGAGAGTTGCTGCTATCTCCTCCCCACAATTCTATTTCAATAAAATATGTATTTTAAAGCTATGCTGTTCATCTCTGTTCCCAAAAGAGCAAGCTTTATTGGAAGTTTGTCCACTACGTATCGTGCAGATCCTAAGTTTTCCAGGATTTCATTACTGTGATTTGGTCTCAACATAAAGTTTGAATATGTGACTTCATGTGCAACAAAATGTACATTTTTTTTTCATAATGGCTGCACTGTTGTGCTTTTATTAGAACATACTGGTAGATAATAATGTAATTCTCTATTCAACAAAACTGTCATTTATGGACAATCCTTTATCTTTCTTCTGACTGGTTTTGCTTGATTTCAGGGTACTCAGTGGATATTCATAGATGAATACAAGTACTGCATGATGCAAAAAGCGCCCCTACCAGAACCTTCAGTCTGTGTCCCAGGTAAAGTAAAACACAAATACAACTCTGTTATGGGCGGGCTACAGCCCAACAGGCTGACTGCATGTCCACAAGACCCACAACATCAGATTCACAGGCCTACTTACATCTTTTTTGAGTGTTTTTTTTTTATTACCAGCGTTTTTCAACTGGGGTGCCGCAGAGAATTTTAGTAATACATGTTTTTTTTTGTAATCATTATTTTGGAATAACATTGATTTTGTGAAAACCAAATATTAGAACAGCTTAAGTATGTTATTTCATGAAGTAATAGTATTTTAAAGAAATTAAAGTATCTTTCTTCCTCCCTCGCTCGCAAAACCCACGTTCACTTCACTCACTCGTAACATTTAGAAATGGGATAATTCTGGGCAATGAGATGCCTAAATCTCCTCATGTTTGTGCATCAGATTTTTGTACTCACAATTAATTCTATATTTATCTTGTGCATTGACTATAAAGTAAAAATTTTATCACATTAAAAGTCAGATTAATTTTTTTTCTTGCTTGCTTTGCTCAGTCGCAATATTTTGTAACAAATGTGCTCATGTGTACATGGAGCATGACGAGTGTCAGAGTGATGCAGGACGAATCTTCTGTAAATGAGAATTTGAGATTGGAGTAACGCGAAGTGTACAGCTAGAATGTATGAAATTAACCTCAAAAAACCTCACCCGGCTTCTTGTGGGCTAACATTATTCTGAACTCATTGTTTGTGGCAGCCGACGCCGTCTTCTTCAGCAGCCTTTACATAGGTGGCAACGGATCCGATTCCTTGTTTCTGGACTCCTATTCTAAGACCTACAATGAAGGCACTCTGGTTGGTGGAGGCAGCATCACAGTAAGACACAAGGACTGCTTCCCGTTAGGCTCTCAGTTCATGGGAACAAGCAGTGAGATGGGACCCCCAAGTGAGTCTAGACATTCATGATGATAATAATAATAATTATACAGGTGTAATAGCAACAATCATGATAATAATAATGATGATAGTTTGAACATATTTGTGGCTTACACCCAGTAAATAAGTTTGATTGATCAGATCGATTGATCGATCTGTAATTGAAAAACAAGTCAGAAAAAATCTTGGAACCAGCAGGATTTGAACCTGCCATCTACTGCTTGCCGGGCAACGACTCTACCACCAGGCCACCACTGGTCCATGGCACAGTCACGATGAACTAGAAACAAATACCTAAGCTCTCCTGATTTATTCTGACTTATTAATATTCATTAGTCCGCCATAGGACAATAACTTGTTTTTCAATTACAGATCGATCAATCGATCTTTTTTACTGGATGTATAAGCCACAAATATGTTCAAACTATTGAAATTTCTCCCAGGAAGCATTAAATTTATATTTAAAAATAATAATGATGATGTAAATGACAATTTATAACAAATAAAACTGGAGATTATGAAATTGATAATAATTCAGTAATAACAACAACTACAACAAAATTAGTACTTCTACTAATAATGATTATAATAATGATAATAATAATGATACTAATGATGATAACAATTATAATAATTATAATAATGATAGTAATAGAAACTGATAATAATGATAATAGTTATAATAATGGTAGTAATACAAAGTTATAATAATGATATTGATGGTGGTGATATTAATAAAAACAATAATTAGAATGATTATTAAAAATATTTGGATTTTTTTTTTGCAGGAGGATACAAAGTACTATTATTACCCCAGTTTTAACAAAGCTACCCAGTTGAACCCCAAATGATTAGTTAAACCACGTTTACATTTATTAACAAGGCTATGTAAATCATTTTTATTTTTATATCTTTCGACAGTTCCAACTGTTGTTTCTAATGGCTGGTTTAACATAACCATTGGGATCCCTAAACCTGATGATTGGTTTACTGTACCCAGCTACTGCGACCAACAGGTAAGAGAATATAAACAAGAGGGGTCGGAGGTCATGGATTTGTATGGGGTTGCACACTGATAGCTTTCAATCACTCCTTTTTTTTTGGAGTAGTAGTTCTTAAATTTTGGGATTTCAAGCTAATGTAATGAAGCCTTGATTCCTCATGTTCTCTGAAAAACTTCTATGTAGATGTATTTAATATTTGATATATTTTATGCAAAATTACCTGGGTGTTTACTTTTCTTGAAGAAGCATTTTTGTTGGAGATATGCTATAATAATGCACACTAGGGCTGTATATTAGTTTCTTCCTTTCATGATTAAAAAAAGACAAATTCAAAATCATAATGAATTTCACCTAAATAAGTTTTGCATAACTATCATGTATGAAATCAGTGCGCCCCACTGCGCTATTTATAGCTACTTGCACCCTCTATATAGCAAACAATGCCTAATAGGTGACCATTGGTCCCCCATGGTCCACTTTTTCTTATGTTAATTGAGAGCTGATTTGATGAGATAACCACCTGTCAGTGACCATCCAGGGAGGTCTAATCCCTCCTGGCCAAACTAGTGCAGATAGGCTTTAAAGCATAAGTGCTAATCTTCTTCTATGTTTATTAATTTATTCCAGGAGACCAATTCCGCCCGTCGTCCTCATCACGTCCACAGCATGCATCTGGAAAGGTTCTTCTAGGTGTGGATTCATTGGCCCTCTATGCCCGAGAAGTGAAAACCAACATTTTGTTCACTGCTCTAAGATAGGACCTGTGCTGTTGTAATGAAACATTCTGCTGACATTGGGATAAGCTTACATTTAATACTTTTGAGTAATATTGATGATAATTTTGTGTCTTAGAGGTTTAGTGTCACAGAAAGCATGTTTTTAAATCTATCGTATGCTGCACATGATTACTTAATATTAGATTCTTATTATAAGTGTAATTCTAGATTTGCCATTATCATAGAAAATTTAAGTGGGTGTTAGGGTGCTAGCAAGACAAATATAGTTGGCTGAACTTTGTACAAATTATCATGGACTTTGTTTTTGTCTCGCCTGCGTAGCAAAAAGCGAGACATAGGCGCCGCTTTTCTGGTGACGGCGGCGACATCAAAAACTTAACCTAAGGTTAAGTTTTTGAATTTTTGATATTATTTTTAAAGTATAAGTTCTTAGTCAATGAAACTTTGACTATAGGGTAATCAAGTATCCCCAATCATGTGAGTAGAATTTCAGATCACAAAGTCAAGGTCAAACGTCATTTCAGGTCAACAGACTTGGACTATGTTGTAGCATCATCATCGAAAACTTAACCTAAGGTTAAGTTTTTGAATTTTTGATATAATTTTGAAAGTATAAGTTCTTAGTCAATGAAACTTGGACTATAGGGTTATCAAGTCTCCCCAATCATGTGATTAGAATTTTAGGTCACTAAATTTAGGTCAAAGGTCATTTAAGGTCAACAAACTTAGACTTTGTTGTTGCATCAACATCAAGATTTTCAAAATGCTTCTTCTTCGTTATTTTTCAACTGATTTTGATTCTGGTTGTTTCATATGATAGGACTAGGAGGGGGATTACAAATTTCTACGCAGAATCGTGAAATTCATTATCTATGCTAATTTATGCAAATTTATTCGAAATCACAAAAAAGGCTTCTTCTCCTTCATTTCTCGACCGATTTTGATTTGGTTTGCTTTATATCGTAGAGCTAACTTTGGTACACTAAAGTCCTACACAGAATTTTGAAATTGTTCTCCATTAATTAATTATGGGAGTTTATGCAAATTTATTCCAAAAATAACAAAAATTGCTTCTTTTCCCTCATTTCTTGACCGATTTTGATTTGGTTTGCCTTATCTGGTAGAGCTAAATTTGAAACACTAAACTTCTACACAGAATTGTGAGATTTTGCTCCATTGATTATTTATGGTACTTTATGCAAATGAAATGAAATTATGTCCCTTCTAGGGCATCAAATTTTTATTTTTTGACCAGTTCAAAAGTGTACCACACAAAATTTACGATACTTGTTGTTGCGAGATGCGGATGAGCGCTACGTCATTGACGTTCTGGTTTAACATATTGAATTGCGTTATGCAGGCGAGACCGCCGAGAGCGTTTCCCTTGTTTTGTATACCTACTGCAGTGTATTTTTATTTTTTTTGCCAATATTTTATAAAAGTGTAATACATTTTGTTTAATCAACCATATTCTCCTTGTCATGAAAGTGATTATACAAATCAGTGCGAAAGCAATTTCACTTTCATATCGTATCTCATTTTGTGTCGGTAACACTGTGTGTATAGATGGGGTGGTGTTGTGGCTGTTAAATAATTTGATGTGAAACATTGCGCTGTACCATTGAAAGCTTGATTTCTAATGTTTTGTGTACGGATTTATTCAAATGTGTAAGCCAGAAGTAGAAAATTAATTCATAATACACTTTTTGAAATAATTAAAGTGTAGTCACTTTTAAATGATTGTTTTAAAAAGCCATTTTATGCCTGTAAATGCCTTTCTATTTTATATTGACTTGATGGACGCACAAAATAATGATTTTTGATTATTATAGCAATGATATTGAGACTTTTCATGTGATTTCTAATACATGTGATTGTGTCTTTCAATGATTTTTACCTTGTATCTTCTTTCCTACTTTCAAAGGGATATAGCATTCCATAATCAGTACTAGATTGCCCCAGTACTGGTATAGATAAATTGTAGTGACTTTTAAGGTAAAATAATGTTGCATTTTTCAATAAATTCACTAAAAATGTGCTCGTTTATAGTTTATTACAATCATTACAATAACCCACTATTAATATTATTATTATTATTATTTCTTTCTTGTCTTCATACATTTTGCTAATTCTTTACAAAAGAAAAAAAAAGCTTTTCTATCCGTTATCCCATTTAATGATAATCAATTCCAATGAAAATGTTTAATTTGTTCTTAATATTGAAAAAAGAAGAAAAGATTAAGGCATAATTCAAATACTCTCATTCTCACTTGAAAATGTGAAAGTAGTTGATCTCTAAAGCAGCTTGTTGTATTCAGCCGTAGTCGATTTTACTCCTTACTGGTCAACATGTCAGCTATCATGCAAAATGGCCACCTGCCATTAAAAATATAAGAGATTTGACATTATTGCAATGGAAAATCATTATTAATTAAGTTATGATTCGAAAGGTACTTTGCTCTTGGTTAAATAAAATAAACAAGGTTTATATACCTTGTCCACAAACTATTTTATAGGCAATGAATAATGATAAACAATCTGAATTATTGCAAGTATAGTGTAGTTTACTGTAAGAATTTATTTTTGTTATCAGAATTTGATTCTTAAGTCATTTCTTTATGTTAGATATCTTGTGTGTGTTTTTGTTACCATTATGAATATTAAATGTTCATCAATATATTGAGCTTAAAGCAAACTTGACAATCCCTTGATAATTTCATTAGTTGTTTTTGTTTTTTACAATTGTGAATAAGATAATTGAACACAAACATAATGCTGTTAGAAAGTGATGCAATTGAAGACGGTGTGAAGAGGGATTTCAAGGGACACTAAAAGTTCTTTTGTTATCTTGTTTCCCCTGCAGTGATGATAAAGACCCAGTTCATTTATTTTCTTGAGTTTTTCCATTATGAATAAGAAACACAAAGCAAAGCGAAACACAAAACAAAATTATACAAACAAAAATGATAAATTATGTCAAAACAACTTTGCCATTGGAGATAAATAGAAAGATAGGGAGGGGGAATAGGAAGAGGGTGGGAGAGGTTGGGGAGGGGAGACAGGGAGATACAGAGAAAGAAAGAGAGGAAAGCAAAGACACAGTGAATTAGATAGATGAACATCAACACGGGCAAGAGAGAGAGGAGTATGGAGAGAAGGAGGGAGATAAAGAGAAAGATAGATAGGATAGAACGGGACAAGAAAGAGAGAGAGAGAGATTGAGGAGGGGAGAGAGGGAGGAATAGAGAAAAAAAGAGACTGAGAGAGTGGATAAAGAGATAAAAGCAAAGACACAAGGAATTAGATAGATGAACATCAACACGGGCAAGAGAGAGAACGAGAGAGAGGATGATAGAGAGAAAGAGATGGAGGGAGAGAGGGAGATAAAGAGAAAGAAAGAGAGGATAAAACGAGGAAAAGAAAGAGAGAGAGAGGGAGGAATAGAGGAAAAAGGAGACTGAGAGAGGGGATAAAGAGATGAACACAGTGAATTAGATAGATGAACATCGACACGGGCAAGAGAGAGAGGGGTATGGAGAGAAGGAGGGAGATAAAGAGAAAGATAGATAGGATAGAACGGGACAAGAAAGAGGGAGAGTGATTGAGGAGGGGAGAGAGGGAGGAATAGAGAAAGAAAGAGAGGATAAAACGAGGAAAAGAAAGAGAGAGAGAGGGAGGAATAGAGAAAAAAAGGAGACTGAGAGAGTGGATAAAGAGATGAAAGTAAGGACACAGTGAATTAGATAGATGAACATCGACACGGGCAAGAGAGAGAGGGAGATTGGGGAGGGGAGAGGTGGAGATGTAGAGAAAGAAAGGGACAGAGAATCCGGGGATAAAGAGAGAAAAGCAAAGACAGTGGAACGATAGCATCAAGATGGGCAAGAGAGAGAGAGAGGGAGAGGGTGATGGAGACAAGGAGATAGAGGGTGATAAAAAGAAAGATAGAGAGGATAAAACGGGGACAAGAAAGAGAGAGGGAGGAGGGGAGAGAGGGAAGAATAGAGGGGGAAAAGAAACATAGAGAGGGGATAAAGAGATGAAAGCAAAGACACAGTGAATTAGATAGAGAGGATAACAATATGAAGGAAAAGAGAGGGATTGGGGAGGGGAGAGATGGAGATGTAGAAAAAGAAAGGGACAGAGAATCCGGAGAAGAGAGAAAAGCAAAGACAGTGCAATAGATAGATAAACAGCAATAATAATAACAATAATAATAATAATAAATATAATTCGATGTTTTGTTTGCATTCCGTCGCGAATGGCAAAAATGGAACAGTTTACAGTTAAATCAATTAAAGAAGATTTACAGTACACACTTTATATCATCATTTTACAAATGCACCTACTATAAGAATACTCATCAATAATCGTGACAGCTAGTGCATCATTGGATTTACTTTCTGTATATTTTTTCAGAAAAAAATATTTTGGATTAAGAGAGATCAACTTTGCTTGCTGTTTTGGATCACGGTTCCAGTTGAAAATGATATTGCAAACTAGCCCTAGACAACACATTATCTCTATAAGCAAATACATGCATATGGGTTAAAAATGTATTGTTTATTTTTTAATGCAAAAATAATTGTAAATTTCCTTGTCTTATATTTGTTTACAGATAATTCACAAGAGGATTTGATATAATAGGTGTAACCTCTGTACTGTTAATGTAATTAAATATCATCAAACTGTGTGTCTGCACAAAAGGGGGGGAAATCGACTTAAATGTGTATATTAAAGCCTAGTATTCATTAGTATAAGTCTGGGGGAAAATTGTATTTTGTAGCATTTTGAATCGGTCAAGTGAGGCCATGGGATCTCAGTACTATACTATTTTTGATATTACATCATATTATGACACATATATAATAATTATGTAGACTTGGCAAATAATATCACAACAATGGCGGATCCGAAGGCAAATAAAAAGGGGGTGTGTGTGGGGGGGGGTTCGTGCGATCTTCAAGGTTATATATGGTACACGTGTATGTTTTCATTCCACGTGATGAAGTACTGTTTACGTTCAATGAAGTAAAGGGTAGCATATATTGGCACCAAGATTAACGGCGATATGAATATTCATTATTCCCTACGTCACAGACGTGCGGCGTGCGTACTCTGTCATACTCTCTTAAAAAAAAAGAGTGAATTTTCACTCTATTTTCACTTTCTTGGGAGTGACGTCCGTGATCACTTGTTTAGGAGTGAAAATCGATTGATTTTAGATGCTCTCTAAGAAGAAAAGAGTGAATGTTCACTCTATTTTCAATACATTTTCACTCTCCAGAGGAGTGACGTCCGTGATTTTGAAAATTCACTCTTTTTTTTTAAGAGAGTATACACATATCTCCATGCATGTACTAGTACACGAGTACGTTCGTAAGCATTAGTACATGTACATTGCTCCGGAATGAAGAGAATCATTATAAAGGACGAATTACTCCGTGAAGCCAAGTACAAGCAGGAAATTGAGAATAGCAATCGTTCCTCGGAGCGGCTATACACTCCCTAATCTAGCTAGTTTTGTAATGATAGTTTATCTAGAAAAATGGACATTTAGTACTGTTTAGTTGTTCAATAACATCACTCAGTTTGATTTGATTCGAGATAATATCTCATTAATAAAACAGTATGAAGGCTGTTTGAGTTTCAAACGAATATCGCCACTAATCTTGGTGCCAACACCGTTAAACCATGCTCCAAATTTATGTTGTATGCCCTAAAGACCCGGGGTTGGATTATTTAGGAGAACGGAAGATTGATATTGTTAAGTTGTTCCATAACATCACTCAGTTTGATTTAATTCGAGATATATCTCATTAATAAAAAAAAAGTATAAAGGCTGTATGAGTCTCGAACGAACAATCGATCGCCACTAATCTTGGTGCCAACACCGTTAAACCATGCTCCAAATTTAGTAATACGTTTTGTGTGTCTACAAAGACCCGGGGTAGGATTATTTTGGAGAACGGAAGATTGACATTGTTAAGTTGTTCCATAACATCACTCAGTTTGATTTAATTCGAGATATATCTCATTAATAAAAGAGTATAAAGGCTGTATGAGTCTCGAACGAACCATCGCCACTAATCTTGGTGCCAACACCGTTAAACCATGCTCCAAATTTAGTAATACATTTTGTGTGTCTACAAAGACCCGGGGTTGGATTATTTAGGAGAACGGAAGATTGATATTGTTAAGTTGTTCCATAACATCACTCAGTTTGATTTAATTCGAGATTATATCTCATTAATAAAAGAGTATAAAGTCTGTATGAGTCTCGAACGAACCATCGCTACTAATCTTGGTGCCAACACCGTTAAACCATGCTCCAAATTTAGTAATACATTTTGTGTGTCTACAAAGACCCGGGGTTGGATTATTTAGGAGAACGGAAGATTGATATTGTTAAGTTGTTCCATAACATCTCTCAATTTGATTTAATTCGAGATATATCTCATTAATAAAACAATATAAAGGCTGTATGAGTCTCGAACGACCTATCGCCACTAATCTTGGTGCCAACACCGTTAAACCATGCTCCAAATTTAGTAATACATTTTGTGTGTCTATACAAAGACCCGGGGTTGGATTATTTAGGAGAACGGAAGATTGATATTGTTAAGTTGTTCCATAACATCACTCAGTTTGATTTAATTCGAGATATATCTCATTAATAAAACAGTATAAAGGCTGTATGAGTCTCGAACGAACCATCGCCACTAATCTTGGTGCCAACACCGTTAAACCATGCTCCAAATTTAGTAATACATTTTGTGTGTCTACAAAGACCCGGGGTTGGATTATTTAGGAGAACGGAAGATTGATATTGTTAAGTTGTTCCATAACATCTCTCAATTTGATTTAATTCGAGATATATCTCATTAATAAAACAATATAAAGGCTGTATGAGTCTCGAACGACCTATCGCCACTAATCTTGGTGCCAACACCGTTAAACCATGCTCCAAATTTAGTAATACATTTTGTGTGTCTACAAAGACCCGGGGTTGGAATATTTAGGAGAACGGAAGATTGATATTGTTAAGTTGTTCTATAACATCACTCAGTTTGATTTAATTCGAGATATATCTCATTAATAAAACAGTATCAAAGCTATATAGTCTCAAACGAACCTACACCATTAAAGCCCCACTGTCCTACCTGTAGCGAATTGCTCCCTCTATATAGTATACTTCCCAAATCGGTGCCTGTTTGTCCCCCATCATCCTCTATTTCTCATGTTAGTTGACAGCTGAGTAATGTTAATGCGATAGCCACCTGTCAGTGACTTCGCTGTGTGGTCTAATTCCTTCTGGCCCAGTAGTATTGACGGTCTTTAACCTTGGTGCCAACACCATTAAGCTATGCACCAAATTTAGTAATACCTTATGTGTATTTATAAAGACCGAGGTTTCCCAGGTTTATTTAGGAAAATGAACATTAAATACTGGTAAGTTGTTCGATCACAAGTCATCATTCAGTTTGTTACCACTGTACATAATATATCTCATTAATAAAACAGTAGAATGGATATACACCATTAAACTTGGTGCCAACACCATTAAACCATGCACCAAATTTAGTAATACATATTATTTGTATCTATAAAGACCGAGGTTTTCCCGGGTTTATTTAGGAGAATGGAAGATTGATTTTGTTAAGTTGTTCGATAAAATCACTCAGTTTGATTGGATTGCGCATTATATCTCTTATGAAATGGTGTAAAAGTCTCTAAAGAGAAAAAAATAAAGAGAGAAAGAGAGAGAGAGAGAGAGAAGGAAAAGATGGGAAAGGGAAAGAGAAAGAAATGGAAAGAAAGAAGATGTTGCTTCCCCCTCCCCCCTCCCAGCAAAACAAAAAGAGAGAAGAAGGAAAGGGAAAGAAAAAGGGAAAAGAGGAGATAACGGAAATGAAAACAAGAGGAAGAAGAAAAGAAAAGAAGGGAAATATCAGTTACTATTTTCCCGCCAACATGTTGTGGATCGGGGGGGGGGGAAGGCCCTTGCCTCCCCCCCCCCCGCTAAAAAAAGAGAGAAAAAAGGGGGGAAGGGAAAGGGAGAGCTAAAAGGGAACAAAAAAAGAGGAAGAAGAAAAGAAAAGGGTGTAAAGAAGGAGAGATCAGTTGCGATTAATCCCGTCAATAACGTGTGGATCGGGGGCCGGAAGGCCCTTGCCTACCCCACCCCCAGCAAACTTAAAAGAGAGAGAAGGAAGGGAAGGGAAAGGGAAAGAGGAGAGAAAGGGAAAGGTAACAAGAATAAGAAGAAGAAAGGTAGGGACATCAGTTGCGATTTTTTTCCGCCAACGAGGTGTGGATCAGGAGAACGAAAGGCCCTTGCACCCCCCCCCCCCCTACTCGAACAAACAGAGAGAGAGGAGGAAAGGGAAAGAGGAGAGAAAGGGAAATAAATTAAAGAGGAAGAAGAAAATAAACTGGGGAAAAGAAGGTAAGATTAGTTGCGATATTTATCGCTTCTTCTATCATCATTAGGAAGTTTTGGCAAACCGGCGTAGCGTCAAACCTACGACGGTATTCAGCCTGATTAGCGTCGTTTGTCAAGCTATTATGGAGTGGCGAGCTCATTTAAATACCCGTAGTCAGCATTTGCGTCGCCGTGCGAAAAGTCCCTAACGTACATTCTTCATTGTACTTGAATGTATTCATATATTTATCTATTCATTTCTGTCAGAGAACAAGAATATGAATATAAAATCATAACAGCGTAGAAAAGAAATGCAGAGAAACTATGTTGCAGGCAGAAAGAAACGCAATAACGATCTTGCGTTTGCATGTAAGTGTATCATTATAATAATTCATATTGTTTTATTACATCTTGTGAACTAGGATCCAGGGGGGGCGAGCGGGCCTTGGCCCCCCCCCCCCCACCCCCCTCATCAACACTAAAAGAAAGAAGGAGGGAAGGGAAGGGAAAGAAGAGAGAAAGGGAAGGAAAAAAAGAGAAAGAAGTGTGGTAGGGGAGATCAGTTGCGATTTTTCTCGCCAACAAGGTGTAGATCGAGACGGGGGTGGGTGAATCGGGATGCACTGGCGTACGGGTGGGGGTGTGGTTCCACCCTCCCCCCCCCCTCATACCGGTGATTTACAAATGTTGCTGAATTGACATAATTTTCCGAGATTTTTCTCACTTTTTAGTAAATTGTACTTTTTTATGCGTTTCTTGGAAAATGACAAATTCCTAAAATTGGCGAGAAATCTGCTTATTTAGAGGCTTACATGTCAGGGCCCGCGGAACCGCGGGGCTCGGGGGCCTCAAGCTTCCCCTCCCACTTTTTTTGAAAAGTATATCAAAGAGAAATAGAAAGAAAGAGAGAAAGAAAGAAAGATAGTGACCTGCCAGTGTCACAAAATATTTGATCCTGGGGCCTCACAGTTACATTCATAGTTCAGTGGCAAAGCAATGGCCTCGTATCTGTGAGGCCCCAGGATCAAAACCGTGTCGATGTGCTATATTAGTGCCCTTTTGTTGTGGGCATTACTCTTCTTTACTGTCATTTATGACTTAAGGGCGTAGGTCCCCTAGTTGATAAGCATAGTAGCATACACATGCTTTAGCAGTCCCGCAAAACAAACACTGGCAAATTATTGTTTAATAAAATCTGAGAATGTATACTATTATCTAGATAATAGATAGAATAAATCATTGTCAAAATAATTCCATAAATTGGGGTAAAAAAAAAAATTCCAACTATATGAGCGACAGTGTATCAAAATATGCTCATCTGACGTAATTAAATGCCTAAAACCCCTAAGCTTTCGGAGGCTACCCCCCCCCCCTTGACCCCACCTAGGGCTCAAAGACGGGCCCCTAGATGCTCATCTGACGGTAATTTAATGCCTAATACGCCTGAGCTTCTGGCCCGGTCCCCCGGAGGGACCGCATGCGTGTTCCCAAAATCACCGGCTCGTAACATAGAAAAAGATCTACCCGTATTGACTTTACACACCGGACTTATGCTGAACTGGGGGGTGCTGGGAACACGCATATACGTACCCTAAAAAACACTGACTGGGGCCGGGGCTTCTGGTGACTCTGCCCCCTGGACCCCACGCCAATTAATATCATGCCTGTGTCACAAAATAATAAGCTATCAAAATATCTTCATTTGACCTTATTTAAATGCCTAAAACCAGGGGCGGATCTACGGGGGGGGGTTAGGGGGTTTAACCCCCCCCCCCCCCCCCCCTCCTTAGAATGCCAAGTGAAAATGTGATTATGCATAGAAAAACGCCACATTTTGAGAAGATACTCATCTGGTAACTTAACCAATCACAAGTCATGATAACGTTATCATGCACTGTATTTTATGGTCTCCATTGTGTGAGTATATAGAGGCCAGAAAAACATCACTTACGGGGGTAAAAAAATAGCACCAAAAAATAATCGCGTCATTGTCATTTGGTCAACAAAAAACAAAAAAAATCGCCGCTACGCGGCTCGTGGACGATGCTCAGCATCGTCATTTGGTCAACCCCCTCCCCTTAGCAAAACGCTAGATCCGACCCTGAAAACTCCCGAGCTTCCGGAGGCTCAGCCCCCCCCCCCCCAACCACAACAGGGGGCCTAAGGCGGCCACTGAATGCTTATCTGACCGTTATAATATGCCTAAAATCCTGAGTTTCGGGGCTCAGCCCCCCTGGACCCCACGCCAATTAGTGACCTGCCAGTGTCATGAGTAAGGCATCAAATATGCTCATCTGACCATAATTAAATGCCGAAACCCCCTGAGCTTTCGGGGCTCCACCCCTTGACCCCCCCCCCCCCCCGCCGGCCTTTTCACCTAGACCCACACACCAACTTACGCTACGCTCTATCTCATCATGAATACTTCAGCCTCCCCCATCCACTTTGAAAAACGTTCAGCGGGCCTGCATGTAAGAATGGGGTGATGCGGATTTGTTGTCTGTCCCAAACGTTTTCGCTCATTACGCCAATGCTGGTCACCATTACGTACCAGTATTTGGTACGCATAATTTCAAATGTGCCCCCCCCCCCCCGCCCCTAAGAAATGCTGATCCGCGCCTGCATGCACGCACGGTCAGGCACTAGTGTAGGAAAACTTCAAATGTAAATCAGTTATACGGTATGATAAAATAACTTTTCTGTGGCCTTACGAAAAAGTATTTATTTAGTCAGGCCTAAATTGAGTTGCAAAACAATTATTGTGTTAAAAGGAAAAAAAACAAATTTGATGACATTCTAAATTCTCTAATTACCAATACAATTGGAGAGTGAGTACTCGTTTTTGTTTTTCTTCAAACTTACTCAATAAAAACAGTGGCCCGGATACTTCAGCCTCTCACCAAACGTTACTTTGTATGAGAGGGTGGAGTATCTGCCTTTACAACTTTAACATGCTTGTTCCAAAGAACCTGCTACGTATAAATTTGTAAAAGTGACATAGTAAACAACTTTTCATTCTGGTTCTGAAGAGTATAAAACACAACTTGTAATCATAATTATTACAGGTCAATAAAGTCTACTTTTTGAAACTTGATACGGAGCCCGACATCTTTATCATATCACGTGCGACATTGACTTGTTTTCACACATAAAATATTTAGGCTGATCCTATAAACAAAAATGGTTATTAATTGTATTGAAAATGATTATTGATTGTATTGAAAATGATTATTGATTTACAGTTTCTGGCCATCTCAGGTACATAACTATTTGATATGATCGCGGAGTATTAATGAACTCTTACAGCTCCTGCAAGAGCCGACGTATGTTGATTCACAAAACTCAGTCTTCAGGGCGAGTTTCGAGGAGGTTAGCGTACATGACCATGATGACACGCACAACAATTAACCTTATTCATTACCCAACAAAACACGAAGAAAGAGCTCCTCGACACCATTGGTGTAAACATCCATTTTCTTTCGGAATTTAGAGACTTTAACCATTATAATACTCTGTATGGACTTTAAAATCTCTTAATGTTCTTCCGGCGGAAGAGGGATATGAATTTGCACCCCTCCCCCCCCCCCCCCCCTACGAGACCAAGCACCAGATATGCCACTGATGAACAAGGCGTACTGATGGGGGGGGGGAAATATTGATACCAGTGAATGTTGCTGAAATTACATAATTTTCCGGGATATTTCCTCGCTTTTTAGTAACTTATACTTTTTTATGCGTTTGTTGGAAAATTACAAATTCCCAAATTTTACAGTCAAACAAGAAATATGCTTTTCTTAAGGCCAACATGGAGGGGGCCGTGGAACGGTGTTATCAAGACCCCCCCCCCCGCCCCCACATGCTTTTTTGAAAGAGTATATAAAAAGAGGTATGGAAAGAAAGGGAGAAAGAAAAAAATAGTGACCTACCAATGCCACAAAATAATGAGGTATCAAAATATGCTCATCTAAACCGTGATTAAATACCTAAAACCCCCTGAGCTTCCGGCGGCTCTGCCCCCTGGGCCCCACCTAGGGCCTTAAGGCAGGCCCCTATATGCTCATCTGACCGTAATTAAATGCCTAAAACCCCTGAGTCTACGGGAGCTCCGCCCCCTCGGCCCGACCAGGGGCCCTACGCTGCCCTGTGGATGCTCATCTGACAATAATTTAATGCCTCAAACCCCTGAGCTTCTGCATGGGGGGCTCCGCCAGCTCTACCCTACGCCAAATAGTGCCATGTCAGTGTCACAAAATAAGGTGTCAAAAGGTATAGCCTTTATATATTGTTTTATTGATGAGATATATCTCGGATCAAATCAAACTGAGTGATGTAATGGGACAACTTAACAATATCAATCTTCCGTTCTCCTAAATAATCTAACCCCGGGTCTTTGTAGACACACAAAATGTATTACTAAATTTGGAGCATGGTTTAACGGTGTTGGCACCAAGATTAGTGGCGATGGTTCGTTCGAGACTCATACAGCCTTTATACTGTTTTATTAATGAGATATATCTCGAATTAAATCAAACTGAGTGATGTTATGGAACAACTTAACAATATCAATCTTCCGTTCTCCTAAATAATCCAACCTCGGGCGGATCTTTGTAGACACACAAAATGTATTACTAAATTTGGAGCATGGTTTAACGGTGTTGGCACCAAGATTAGTGGCGATGGTTCGTTCGAGACTCATACAGCCTTTATACTGTTTTATTAATGAGATATATCTCGAATTAAATCAAATTGAGAGATGTTATGGAACAACTTAAAAATATCAATCTTCCGTTCTCCTAAATAATCCAACCCCGGGTCTTTGTAGACACACAAAATGTATTACTAAATTTGGAGCATGGTTTAACGGTGTTGGCACCAAGATTAGTGGCGATGGTTCTTTCGAGACTCATACAGCCTTTATACTGTTTTATTAATGAGATATATCTCGAATTAAATCAAACTGAATGATGTTATGGAACAACTAAACAATATCAATCTTCCGTTCTCCAAAATAATCCTACCCCGGGTCTTTGTAGACACACAAAACGTATTACTAAATTTGGAGCATGGTTTAACGGTGTTGGCACCAAGATTAGTGGCGATCGATTGTTCGTTCGAGACTCATACAGCCTTTAATACTTTTTTTTATTAATGAGATATATCTCGAATTAAATCAAACTGAGTGATGTTATGGAACAACTTAACAATATCAATCTTCCGTTCTCCTAAATAATCCAACCCCAGGTCTTTGTAGACTGTATTACTAAATTTGGAGCATGGTTTAACGGTGTTGGCACCAAGATTAGTGGCGATGGTTCGTTCGAGACTCATACAGCCTTTATACTTTTTTTTATTAATGAGATATTTTTGGAAACAAATCAAATTGAGAGATGTTATGGAACAACTTAACAATATCAATCTTCCGTTCTCCTAAATAATCCAACCCCGGGTCTTTGTAGACACACAAAATGTATTACTAAATTTGGAGCATGGTTTAACGGTGTTGGCACCAAGATTAGTGGCGATGGTTCTTTCGAGACTCATACAGCCTTTATACTGTTTTATTAATGAGATATATCTCGAATTAAATCAAACTGAGTGATGTTATGGAACAACTAAACAATATCAATCTTCCGTTCTCCAAAATAATCCTACCCCGGGTCTTTGTAGACACACAAAACGTATTACTAAATTTGGAGCATGGTTTAACTAAACAATATCAATCTTCCGTTCTCCAAAATAATCCTACCCCGGGTCTTTGTAGACACACAAAACGTATTACTAAATTTGGAGCATGGTTTAACGGTGTTGGCACCAAGATTAGTGGCGATCGATTGTTCGTTCGAGACTCATACAGCCTTTAATACTTTTTTTTATTAATGAGATATATCTCGAATTAAATCAAACTGAGTGATGTTATGGAACAACTTAACAATATCAATCTTCCGTTCTCCTAAATAATCCAACCCCTGGTCTTTGTAGACACACAAAATGTATTACTAAATTTGGAGCATGGTTTAACGGTGTTGGCACCAAGATTAGTGGCGATGGTTCGTTCGAGACTCATACAGCCTTTATACTGTTTTATTAATGAGGTATATATCGAATTAAATCTAACTGAGTGATGTTATGGAACAACTTAACAATATCAATCTTCCGTTCTCCTAAATAATCCAACCCCGGGTCTTTGTAGACACACAAAATGTATTACTAAATTTGGAGCATGGTTTAACGGTGTTGGCACCAAGATTAGTGGCGATGGTTCGTTCGAGACTCATACAGCCTTTATACTGTTTTATTAATGAGATATATCTCGAATTAAATCAAATTGAGAGATGTTATGGAACAACTTAACAATATCAATCTTCCGTTCTCCTAAATAATCCAACCCCGGGTCTTTGTATAGACACACGAAATGTATTACTAAATTTGGAGCATGGTTTAACGGTGTTGGCACCAAGATTAGTGGCGATGGTTCGTTCGAGACTCATACAGCCTTTATACTTTTTTTTATTGATGAGATATATCTCGAATCAAATCAAATTGAGAGATGTTATGGAACAACTTAACAATATCAGTTCCGTTCTCCTAAAATAATCCAACCCCGGGTCTTTGTAGACACACAAAAATGTATTACTAAATTTGGAGCATGGTTTAACGGTGTTGGCACCAAGATTAGTGGCGATGGTTCGTTCGAGACTCATACAGCCTTTATACTTTTTTTTATTAATGAGATATTTTTGGAAACAAATCAAATTGAGAGATGTTATGGAACAACTTAACAATATCAATCTTCCGTTCTCCTAAATAATCCAACCCCGGGTCTTTGTAGACACACAAAATGTATTACTAAATTTGGAGCATGGTTTAACGGTGTTGGCACCAAGATTAGTGGCGATGGTTCTTTCGAGACTCATACAGCCTTTATACTGTTTTATTAATGAGATATATCTCGAATTAAATCAAACTGAGTGATGTTAACTAAACAATATCAATCTTCCGTTCTCCAAAATAATCCTACCCCGGGTCTTTGTAGACACACAAAACGTATTACTAAATTTGGAGCATGGTTTAACGGTGTTGGCACCAAGATTAGTGGCGATCGATTGTTCGTTCGAGACTCATACAGCCTTTATACTTTTTTTTATTAATGAGATATATCTCGAATTAAATCAAACTGAGTGATGTTATGGAACAACTTAACAATATCAATCTTCCGTTCTCCTAAATAATCCAACCCCGGGTCTTTAGGGCATACAACATAAATTTGAAGCATGGTTTAACGGTGTTGGCACCAAGATTAGTGGCGATATTCGTTGGAAACTCAAACAGCCTTTATACTTTTTTTTATTAATGAGATATTTTTGGAAACAAATCAAACTGAGTGATGTTATGGAACAACTTTACAATATCAATCTTCCGTTCTCCTAAATAATCCAACCCCGGGTCTTTGTAGACACACAAAATGTATTACTAAATTTGGAGCATGGTTTAACGGTGTTGGCACCAAGATTAGTGGCGATGGTTCTTTCGAGACTCATACAGCCTTTATACTGTTTTATTAATGAGATATATCTCGAATTAAATCAAACTGAGTGATGTTAACTAAACAATATCAATCTTCCGTTCTCCAAAATAATCCTACCCCGGGTCTTTGTAGACACACAAAACGTATTACTAAATTTGGAGCATGGTTTAACGGTGTTGGCACCAAGATTAGTGGCGATCGATTGTTCGTTCGAGACTCATACAGCCTTTATACTTTTTTTTATTAATGAGATATATCTCGAATTAAATCAAACTGAGTGATGTTATGGAACAACTTAACAATATCAATCTTCCGTTCTCCTAAATAATCCAACCCCGGGTCTTTAGGGCATACAACATAAATTTGAAGCATGGTTTAACGGTGTTGGCACCAAGATTAGTGGCGATATTCGTTGGAAACTCAAACAGCCTTTATACTTTTTTTTATTAATGAGATATTTTTGGAAACAAATCAAACTGAGTGATGTTATGGAACAACTTTACAATATCAATCTTCCGTTCTCCTAAATAATCCAACCCCGGGTCTTTGTAGACACACAAAATGTATTACTAAATTTGGAGCATGGTTTAACGGTGTTGGCACCAAGATTAGTGGCGATGGTTCTTTCGAGACTCATACAGCCTTTATACTGTTTTATTAATGAGATATATCTCGAATTAAATCAAACTGAGTGATGTTAACTAAACAATATCAATCTTCCGTTCTCCAAAATAATCCTACCCCGGGTCTTTGTAGACACACAAAACGTATTACTAAATTTGGAGCATGGTTTAACGGTGTTGGCACCAAGATTAGTGGCGATCGATTGTTCGTTCGAGACTCATACAGCCTTTATACTTTTTTTTATTAATGAGATATATCTCGAATTAAATCAAACTGAGTGATGTTATGGAACAACTTAACAATATCAATCTTCCGTTCTCCTAAATAATCCAACCCCGGGTCTTTAGGGCATACAACATAAATTTGAAGCATGGTTTAACGGTGTTGGCACCAAGATTAGTGGCGATATTCGTTGGAAACTCAAACAGCCTTCATACTGTTTTTTTAATGAGACATTATCTCGAATCAAATCAAACTGAGTGATGTTATTGAACAACTAAACAGTACTAAATGTTCATTTTTCTAGATAAACTATCATTACAAAACTAGCTAGATTAGGGAGTGTATAGCCGCTCCGAGGAACGTTTGCTATTCTCAATTTCCTGCTTGTACTTGGCTTCACGGAGTAATTCGTCCTTTAAAATGATTCTCTTCATTCCGGGGCAATGTACATGTACTAATGATTACGAACGTACTCGAGTACTAGTACATGCATGGAGATATGTGTATATGACAGAGTACGCACGCCGCACGTCTGTGACGTAGGGAATAATGAATATTCATATCGCCGTTAATCTTGGTGCCAATATATGCTACCGAAGTAAAGGGGGCGTGGCCCAGGAAAAGACTCTGCTGACCCTTTTTCCAGACAACTCACACTTATACACAATTGTTGACCGCTTGTTCTCCATCTTTTCTTCTCTCCAATTTTTCCTCTAAACACGAATGAATTAATGTTTAATTTTGCATAGATTATTCATTTAATTGATGTGTTTGGCTTAAAAATAAAAACCCCACCGAATTCACATTTTAAAAGCAACGCAGCCTGAATTTAGGCTAATATCTCACGTGCTTTTGTGAATACACAACAATATAGGCATATAACAACAACTACAACGCTCACGTACGATCACGTGAATTTGTGTCACTATATATACACTACAGCTAACTATATAAACAACGAACCTGTGGTGAGTTTGATTACTGTTAGACCAGGGACTGGTTAGACCCTACTCAAATTCGTTGAGATCATCATCACATTGTTTTTAAACTGGAGGTGCATTATCGTAAGTCGTTGTTTTTGTTTTAACTGTGCGTGTGCATGTTGACGTTGCGAGAGCTGAGACTAGTGCATGCATGAGAGGCTGACTGAGACTGAGTGAAAGTGAGTGAGAGGCTAGACCGAAAGCTTCAGTCTCTGATATCGACGGTTGTTCCGCTGAGATTGCACCTGGCTCCTCTGACCGCCTCTATACCATGTATACATAGACCCCGTTCTCACTCACTTTGAGATCGAGCGCTCCAAGTTAGACCGCTCCAGACCGCTCCAGAGGAACGGGTCTTGAGGAACGGTTTGCGAGCGTTCACACTCCGAGCAGTTTTTAAGGCTCAAACCGCTCCACGAGTCAAAGTGGTCTTGTTGCTATGGCAGCTCAGGTAGGCGGGTCAATTTTTTCGCGCGCGGAATCCAAACCGTATGTACCGTACTACATGTTTCGCACGCAACGTCACTAGCTCACTTCCGCTCAAAGTACGCTTTCCGTTCACATTGCACGTTAGAGCGCTCTGGAGCGCTCTTAATAAGACCCGCTCCTCAAGACCACCTCGGAAGGTGGACTTCTGGAGCGGTCCAGAAGTCTGCTTCCTGGACCACTTTGAGCGTTCTCACTCACCTAATTAGAACCGCTCCTGAGGAGCGGGTCTTAGTTAGAGCGCTCCAGAGCGCTCCAGAGCGCTCCAACGAAGTGAGTGAGAACAGGGTCTAAGACTGAAGTACGGCCTATGGGGACTGAGTGGAACAAATGGTTCGGTTTGGCCGGACCGCGATGAATGAGATATGCAACAAGATTTTCACTCTTTACATCCTCATAAATGCACTTTTGCTGCAATATTACAATAGGATTATTAAAATATAAAAAATAACAAACAAATATTGGCTTTGACTTATGATAGCTTGCTCATTTAGATCCTAAATTAATGATTAATGACTACGTACAGTAAACGGTCACCTCTTTTCAATAATGTTTTATAATGATCCAAGTAAATGATCGACTCAATGAGTGTCTCGAACATTGCCAATCTCAATACTTGTTACGTGATTGAATGTATTGTTGCCATGCAGTTCATCATACACATCTTTGCATCCTGTGAAAGTTTTATATTTTTATGTTGTTATTGATCATTGCAGAATCAGAATGCTGAAACTGCTAGTTGTTGCTGCTGTGCTGGTTTCGTCAGCTAGTGCTGCATCCCAATGCTGTGGTCCACCTCAGTACATGGGAGGCCTTGGTAAGTTTAGTTTGTTTGTTTTACCCGACTATAAAGAAAGCATGTGTATGCTTGTAAGTAAGCAAACAGGGGACTGACGTCAGCTTAAATTTCTCTCCAAGACCAAGGGACTTGGTATGGAAGATTAATGCCTTGCCAAAAGGCAATAGCGCATTGACTTGGTTTGAACTCGGGACCTCCCAGTTACAAGACCACTGCTCTACCACTGAGCCACAGTGCATCCTGCCTGTCTGTTAGGTCGGGGCGATTCAAAATTTAAGGTAAATCATTCATTCTCCCACTTAACACATCAGATCATGAATAATAAGTTCATGAGGGGGAAATGGAGTAGTTTCTAGTAATTGCAGTTTTGCATACCAGTAGGTATATCACTGAAAGCTGAGATTTGCAAGTTGATGGAAGATAAAGAGTTAAATTGCTGAGAAAGGCTGTTCTACAATACACTTGCAGAAGCAGCGAATGATCCGGCAGAGATAATGTTAAAGGCCTCGCAAACAGATATTTATCTGTCCATCGCATTTGGTACAAGGATTACTAAAGATATAGAGTAAAGTGGGGTAGAATTCTCTATTACAGAATAAATTTTAATTGAATATTGAATTAATGTATTGCCAACTTCTTTGTTTCTTCTCTAACCTAAACAGGGAGCCTTGTGGGTCAGTCAGCAGCCCCTGGCCATGACCCTCTTGGAGTAAACCTCTTGCTGTACGGTGCATGGGACTACACCAACAGGAGGTTCGGATACATGGAGGATGTGGTGTATGCCAACGGCACCTCATCCCAAATCCGAGTCATCCAGGACTATGCAAAAGTATGTGGGCATCACCCCTCCCCCCAACCCTACCCCTCATTATTTGGAGAGATCCAGAAAAAATGATGAGAGTTGCTGCTACCCGGCCCCTCCCCACAACCATGTGACTTCATGCACAACAAGATGTACATACACGAAGAAAACAAATGAGGGCTGCACTACCGTAGTTGTGTTTTTACTATTATACAGTGCGTCCCAGAAAAAACGAAACCGAGAAGTATCGATGTTCTATCAGGGGCGGATCTAGCTTTTTGCTAAGGGGGGGGTTTGACCAAAATAATGACGATGCGGAGCATCGTCCACGAGCCGCGAAGCGGCGAGCCGATTTTTTTTTTGGGTGTTTATTTGAACCCCGTAAGTGATGTTTTCCTGGTATCTATTAACACAATGGAGACCATAAAAAGCAGTGCATGATAACGTCTTTTTAAATCAAGTAACAGTTTAATACACAGTTATATCCAGAGTTATCATGTGTTTGGTTAAGTTACCAGATGAGTTGAATATCTTCTCACAATATTTGCACTTGAAAGGGTTTCTCTCCAGCGTGCGTTCTTTTTTCTTTCTTTTTTTCTTTTTTTCTTTCTTTTTTTCCCTTTTTTTTTTTTTTTTTTTTTTGGGGCCGCCCAAGGGGGGGGTTTAAACCCCCTAAACCCCCCCCCCCCCGTAGATCCGCGCCTGTCTATCATATCTTAATCACAACTATAATTAATGAATGATACATATTTGGAAAGCTTAGAGTCTCCTCTTTCAGTTGATGCTACTCAGATGATGCATATTTCACGCATGAGTGATTAAAAGCAATTTGAAGGAAGGAAACCAAAAAGACATTTGGCGGGCGGTATCTGAATTTTGAAGAAAAATTCACATTTCTAGAAAGTTGAGTTTCTGCCCTTTCATATGACACCTCAATCAGGAAAAATGAGCGAGGAATGAAAAAGTTCTATTTGTTTAAAGTAGTGCTTGCATTTCCATAATTTTATAAAAAACGAATTCGTTTTCACTGGCTGCCTGCCGTATCCATAAACGAAATTAACAAAAGACTTAACTCCGTTTCGTTGACAATCAGCCGTAGACAAGAGTCTTCATGCATGGCTGATTGTCAACGAAACGGAGTTAAGTCTTTTGTCAAATCTGCTTTTTGCTACGGCAGGCACCCAGTGAAAACGAATTCGTTTGTTAAAATTATGGAAATGTAAGGGCTACTTTAAACAAACAGAACTTTGTTATTCCTCGCTCATTTTTCCTGATTGAGGTGTCATATGAAAGGGCAGAAACTCAACTTTTTAGAAATGTGAATTTTTCTTCAAAATTCAGATACCGCCCGCCAAATGTCTTTTTGGTTTCCTTCCTTCAAATTGCTTTTAATCACTCATGCGTAAAATATGCATCATCTGAGTAGCATCAACTGAAAGAGGAGACTCTAAGCTTTCCAAAGATGTATTATTCATTAATTATGGTTGTGATTAAGTTATGATAAAACATTGAAACTTCTCGGTTTCGTTTTTTCTGGGACGCACTGTATATCTGGGCAAATAATAATGTGAATTTCTAGTCAACTAAACTGTCATTTAATGACAATCCTTTATCTTTCTTCTAATTGGTTTTGCTTAAATTCAGGGTACTCAGTGGGTGTACATAGATGAATACAAGTACTGCCTGAAGCAAGAAGTAGATCCACCAGAACCTACAATCTGTATCCCAGGTAAAGTAAAACATAAATACAGATAGAGAAATGAGTACCGTTAAGATATATTTTTTTAAATCATTATTTTGGAATAACGTTGATTTCGTGAAAACCAAATATTAGAAACCGCTAAAGTATAATTTCATGAGGAAAGAGCATTTCAAAAATAAAGTGTCTTTCTTCCTTGCTTGCTTGCAAAACCTTTCATGAATACCTCCATATTTGAGCAATGAGGTGCCCGAATAGCCTTCTATTTGACAGCATGGTGCCCAAAGATGTATTATATCTTTTATAGTACATATTTACCATTTACCAATTCTTGCAGTGCGTTTCATGCATCATGAAACACAGCACCAATCAACTAAAAAATGATATGTGTACAGCTAGGATGCATAAAATCAACCTAAAAAAACTTATGCTGGCTGTGTTTGTGGGCTAACATTATTCTAAACTCATTGTTTTTGACAGCCGATGCCGTCTTCTTCAGCAGCCTTTACATAGGTGGCAACGGATCCGATTCCTTGTTGGTGGACTCCTATTCGAAGACCTACAATGAAGGCATTCTGATTGGTGGAGGCAGCGTCACAGTAAGACACAAGGACTGTTTCCCATTGAGCTCCCAGTTCATGGGAACAATCAGTGACATGGGATCTCTATGTGAGTCTGGACATTCATGATGATAATCTCAATGATGATGAGGATGATAATGATGAGGATGATGATGATGATGATGATGATGATGATAATGATGATGATGATAATGATGATGATGATAATGATTATGATGATGATGATGATGATAATCACGATGATAATGATGATGATAATGATGATAATGATGATAATGATCACGATGATGATGATGATGATGATGATAATGATGATGATGATGAAGATAATGATGATAATGATGATGATGATGATGACGATAATGATGATGATTATGATGATGATGATGATGATGATGATAATGATGATAATGATCACGATGATGATGATGATGATGATGATAATGATGATGATGATGAAGATAATGATGATAATGATGATGATGATGATGACGATAATGATGATGATTATGATGATGATGATGATGATGATGATAATCACGATGATGATGATGGTGGTGATATTAATAAAAACCAGGATTATTGGAATGATTATACAAATATTTTGATTTTTCCCCCTGAGGATACAAAGTACTATTATTACCCCTGGGGGGTGTTTCACAAAGATCCCAAGTCAAACTTAACTCTAAGTTGGAATTATAAATTATGGAGAGCCATTTGTAGCCTTAAAATAAAATATGTTCAAAAGCAAAAATTCAAGTATTTTAGACGTTTTGTAAATTTCACATCAAGAACATGCAATCTCCTTGATAATAGAAAATATTAATGATTTGAATCAACATTTCATGCCATTGAAAATAACTTTTACAAAATATTTTCATAGATGCTAACGGCTTTCCATCATTGTTAAGTCCAACTTAGAGATAAGTTTAACTTAGGATCTTTGTGAAACACCCCCAGCTCTAACAAAGCTATCCTGATAAAACTCTCAAGTCTCAAGCATTTAAGGGAATTTCCTACAACCAGGTACCCACTAAGTTCACCTGGATGGAGAGGGTTAAATGAGAATCAAAGTCGTGCCAAAGGACGTTAGTGCTGTTGCAGAGACTTGAACCATGTAGTCCATTGTCGGGTGACTTATCCACTAGACCATGACATCTGTACTTCAGTGGGTCTTCCTCGGTGACTGAATGTTTAATGAGTTTAATGAATATATACATGTACAAGGTTGACAAATTCAGTCTCTTGAAACTTCTTACAACTGGTCAGAAAGTTGATGAAACTAAAGCTTTCAGCTTTGTGTAATTGCCAACAAATTTGCTCTTAACAGTAATAATAAGAATACATGGTGTTTATGTAGTGCTTTTGACAAATGTTTCAAAGCGCTTAACAAAAATGAAAACAATAATAGAAACTTTTACATGATCAATATCAATTACATAAATAGCCTAACATTAACATGGATCAAAACTGCAGTAATATACAGGGTTACTCATAAAGCTCAGAACTTAGTTACAAAGAGTTAAAGTTTTTATCATAGATTAAAAGGTTTAAGAGATGTATCCTGACCTGTAGATATGTGAAGATTGTTCCATAGAGATGGACAAAATTGTGACCATTACAAGAAATCTGTAGGTTTGTGAGACCCATCATGACCCGTGGGTTATTATGTCAATTCAAAAACTGAATCTTCTCATAGTTAAATATTTCTGTTCACAAGTCAAGGGTAATAAAGCCGGGGTAATAATCTCCAAGTTTGGAAGCGCTTAGTGATTCTAATAAGCGCTATATAAAAACTGAGTATTATTATTATTATTATTAAATCATAGCAAACACAACTTCCCTCTATCTGAATGACAGATGGCATGTATTCATTTCATGGGATGGAAAAATAAGTGTCCATCCTGACATGTGAGCTTTGAAAGTTAAATGCAATTTCTTTCAAAACTATCATTTATTTTTTTTCCCCCAATGCATTAGCTACCGGTATTTGGTTGATCCCCAAATAATCAACCACATTGAAATTCATTTATCGAGGCTATGTAAATCGTTATATTTATTTGTCTTTCTTTTTTGTTCTTGACAGATCCAACTGTTGTTTCTAATGGCTGGTTTAACATAACCATTGGAATCCCTAAACCTGATGATTGGTTTACTGTACCCAGCTACTGCGCCCAGCAGGTAAGAGAATATAAACAAGACGGGTCAAAGGTCATGAGTTTCTATGGGGTTGCACATAGCTTTCAACCACTCTTTTTTTTGGAGTAGTAGTTCTTAAATGTTGGGCTTTCAAGCTAATTTAATGAAACCTTGATTCCTCATGTTCTCTGAAAAACTTCTATGTAGATGTATTTAATATTTGATATACTTTATGCAATATATTTACCTGGGTATTCACTTTTTTTAAGAAGCATTTTTGTTGGAAATATGCTATAATAATGTGCACTGGGGCTGTATATTCCTTTCTTACTTCATGATTAAAATATAGACAAATTCAAAATCATAATTAATTTCACCTAAATAAGTTTTGCACAACTATCATGTTTAAAATCATTGCGCCCCACTGCGCTATTTATAGCTACTTGCACCCTCTATATAGCAAACAATGCCTAATAGGTGACCATTGGTCTTCCATGGTCCCCTTTTTTGTATGATAATTGAGAGCTGATTTGATGAGATAACCACCTGTCAGTGATCATGCAGGGAGGTCTAATCCCTCCTGGCCAAACTAGTGCAGATAGGCTTTAAATCATAAGTGCTAATCTTCTTTTATGTTTATTAATTTATTCCAGGAGACCAATTCCGCCCGTCGTCCTCGTCACGTCCACAGCATGCATCTGAAAAGGTTCTTCTAGGTGTGGATTCAATGGCCCTCTATGCCCGAGAAGTGAAAACCAACATTTTGTTCACTGCTCTAAGATAGGACCTATGCTCTTGTAATGAAAAATAATTTGCTGAAATAGGAATGAGCTTTTATTTAATACTTTTGAGTAATATTGATGATAATTTTCAAAATGCTTCTTCTTCGTTATTTTTCAACTGATTTTGATTCTGATTGTTTCATATGATAGGGCTAGGAGGGGGATTAAAAATTTCTACGCAGAATCGTGAAATTCATTATCTATGCTAATTTATGCAAATTTATTCGAAATCACAAAAAAGGCTTCTTCTCCTTCATTTCTCGACCGATTTTGATTTGGTTTGCTTTATATCATAGAGCTAACTTTGAAACACTAAACTTCTACACAGAATTGTGAGATTTTGCTCCATTGATTATTTATGGTACTTTATGCAAATGAAATGAAATTATGTCCCTTCCAGGGCATCAAATTTTTATTTTTTGACCAGTTCAAAAGTGTACCACATAAAATTTACGATGTTTGTTGTTGCGAGATGCGGATGAGCGCTACGTCATTGACGTTCTGGTATAACATATTGAATTGCGTTATGCAGGCGAGACCGCCGAGAGCGTTTCCCTTGTTTTGTATACCTACTGCAGTGTATTTTTATTTTTTTTGCCAATATTTTATAAAAGTGTAATACATTTTGTTTAATCAACCATATTCTCCTTGTCATGAAAGTGATTATACAAATCAGTGCGAAAGCAATTTCACTTTCATATCGTATCTCATTTTGTGTCGGTAACACTGTGTGTATAGATGGGGTGGTGTTGTGGCTGTTAAATAATTTGATGTGAAACATTGCGCTGTACCATTGAAAGCTTGATTTCTAATGTTTTGTGTACGGATTTATTCAAATGTGTAAGCCAGAAGTAGAAAATTAATTCATAATACACTTTTTGAAATAATTAAAGTGTAGTCACTTTTAAATGATTGTTTTAAAAAGCCATTTTATGCCTGTAAATGCCTTTCTATTTTATATTGACTTGATGGACGCACAAAATAATGATTTTTGATTATTATAGCAATGATATTGAGACTTTTCATGTGATTTCTAATACATGTGATTGTGTCTTTCAATGATTTTTACCTTGTATCTTCTTTCCTACTTTCAAAGGGATATAGCATTCCATAATCAGTACTAGATTGCCCCAGTACTGGTATAGATAAATTGTAGTGACTTTTAAGGTAAAATAATGTTGCATTTTTCAATAAATTCGCTAAAAATGTGCTCGTTTATAGTTTATTACAATCATTACAATAACCCACTATTAATATTATTATTATTATTATTTCTTTCTTGTCTTCATACATTTTGCTAATTCTTTACAAAAGAAAAAAAAAAGCTTTTCTATCCGTTATCCCATTTAATGATAATCAATTCCAATGAAAATGTTTAATTTGTTCTTAATATTGAAAAAAAGAAGAAAAGATTAAAGCATAATTAAAATACTCTCATTCTCAGTTGAAAATGTTAAAGGTAGTTGATCTCTGAAGTAACTTGTTGTATTCAGCCATAATAGATTTTACTCCTTACTGGTCGACATGTCAGCTATCATGCAAAATGGCCACCTGCCATTAAAAATATAAGAGATTTGACATTATTGCAATGGAAAATCATTATTAATTAAGTTATGATTCAAAAGGTACTTTGCTCTTGGTTGAATAAAGTAAACGAGGTTTATATACCTTGTCCACAAACTATTTTATAGGCAATGAATAATGATAAACAATCTGAATTATTTCAAGTATAGTGTAGTTTACTGTAAGAATTTATTTTTGTTATCAGAATTTGATTCTCAAGTCAATTCTCTATGTTAGAAAAAAAAAATTGTGTTTTTTGTAAACATTATGAATATTAAATGGTCATCAATATATTGAGCTTAAAGCAAACTTGACAATGCCTTGATAATTTCATTAATTTTTATTTTTGGTTTTTACAATCGTGAATAAGATAGTTGAACATGAACATTACCTTTAGAAAGGGCTGTGATTGAAGGCAGTGTAAAGAGGGATTCAGAGGGACACAAACAGTTCTTTCGATGTATATTATTTTCCTGCAGTGATGATATAGACCCATTTCATTTATTTTCGGGAGTTTTTCCATAATGAATTAAAAAAACGCAAAACAAAACAAAATTATCCAAACAACAATGACAAATTATGTAAAAACAACTTGGCCATAAAGTCCCGGGGCATAAAGTAATGTAAAGAAATAAGGGCAGAGAGAGGAAAGCAAAGACACAGTGAACATCAACACAGGCAAGGGAGAGAGAGAGAGAGAAGAGGAGAAGGATATAAAGAGAAATAGAGGATAAAAGAGAAAGAGAGAGATAAAGAGAAAGAAAGAGACATAGAGTGGGTATTAAGAGAAGAAAACCGACGCAGTGAATTCGATAAATGAACATCAAGAATTAGAGAGGACGAGAGAGAGAGAGAGAGAGAGAGAGAGAGGGAAATGGAGAGAAGAAGATGGAGGGAGAGAGGGAGATAAAATAAAAAAGATAGAGAGGAAGAGAAAGAGAGAGATTGAGGAAGTGAGAGAGGGAGGAATAGAGAGAGAAAGAGTCAGAAAGAGGGGATAAAGAGATGAAGAGAGAATGAGAGAGGTCACAAGAGAAGGGTTGTTCAAGGTGGCAAAATGATTTCAAAAATGAAAAATGAAAAAGAAAGAAAAACAGATCCATCAATATAGGTATAGCACACCAAAAATAATTACAACAAACACATCTCATTTGATGGTTGCAAATGATCAAGCTTTATGAAAGCTTCAACAAAACAAAAAACAGAATTGAAATCGGTCAATGCGTTGTGATTTTATACCATTTTTTTGATATCGCAAAATTACCAAAAAACCTGCCAGAAATGGTCAAATTGGCAAAAATGGCAAAATTCGACAAAGTTGACAATTTAATTCATCAATTTCTAGGACACAAATAATAAATTAAATTATCAGACTCTAAAATATCATCTTTGTGGTAAAAAATTCATATACCTATTACCGTTTTGAAAACAGAAGCCAACAAAATAAGTAATGTTTGCCATTTTTGCGAATCTGCAGATATGAAAAAGTTGTAAAAATAACTAAGTCCGCCTAATTAATATGTAATCAAATCAAAACCGAACATGATACATCAGTGAAACCTATGTATATCAGACAGGTATGGAAATATATTTCATTTGAAATATTAAAAAATCATGAATATTCATCAAATATGCAAATTAGGTCATTTCAGCTAATTATATATTCGCGCACTCATTATGCAAATTAGGAAAGTCAAACCGTTCATTTTGGGGGCATTTTTTAAATCATATATTCATAGATCATATTTACACCAAATATTAACCTTAAATTCCAAATATTTTTGCAATGCCAATAAAATATGGCGATGGAGATTCCTTGGATCACCGTCACAGCTATTTCCTCATGTGTGTCACAATTTAATCAGAAAAACCGATCATATGATAAGAATTTGCAGACCTTCAGCTACATCACAGTATATCTGAATTTTTAAAAGATGTCAGATTTGAGGATTTATGACGATTTTCCGAGACACCATTCAATCTTTGGGCATGATGGTAACCCTCTTGGCCATAACATTCCACAGGAACTGAATTTCAGAGTGACAGAAATTTTAGTGATCCCAGTACAGTTGTGGCTACCTTGAGTGTAAATAACAAATTAATTCAATGAGTGAAACACATGAGGATATTGCATTTTTGTAGGGGAGTTTTATACATTGAGGTGCATTTTTTTCACCACGCAGAATAACAGCGCGAGTCAATGGGCGATCAGCGGGCCATGTCACACATGGCTGAAAAGACAATATTCTAATTCAATAATTAAAATATTTCCCACATGCCTATAACAATGAAACTACACAGAATTGTAATTAAGGTATGCTTGAAATATATGTGAAATAAAGATTCAAAAATAATTGTTTAGTTTTTTAAAAATACATTTACAAAAATTGCTATTTCTACCAACTGACTGCTGTTGTGTGTGTGTGTTCGCGGGGCAGACTGTTTGCACAGGCAGTGTGGTCACCCTAATCAATATCGTTTTCATCATGGTCATGTCCATAATATAGCCTATTATTATTCGCTTTGGGGTATAAAAGTTAATGATGTTTGAGCGTGACAAAATACAAATGATTGACACAATAAAATGCCATGACTTCTAAAGTGCTTTACTTTGATAATAGCCACCCTTGCCAAATGTGACGACACAAGGTACATTCACTATTTCTTTTGTTGGACCGAAGCTTTGGAATAGCTTTACCTCAAAAGATTAGAGACCAACAAACAAGATATTCATTTCGTAATACCCTCACAATTTATTTTGTCTTTTGAAATGTAGACAATATAATTGTAAGAACTGGTGTAATACTATAGTAATGAAGAGATACACTATCGATATATTATAGTGAACAGAGAAAACCGATCTCGACTAGCACTTGTGCTAACTTTTAGTTTTATTTTAGCAACAACTTGAATTTGTGTATGAATGTGTTTTATGTAAGCATTAATTAAGCTTTTGCAGTAATTCATTGTTTTGTACATTATGTACGGTTTGTATTTTATTATTTTGCTTTGCATACTTTGTTTTATGATGTACATACATTTTTTTATTGTTAATAAACTTCAAACTTCCCCGAATAGGATCGCATGCATGATGACGAAACTACATTTCAAGTTCTATGCGAATATGATTTTTAATATATAATATATCATATACAACAAAACTGAAACAGTGCTGTATTTCAGCAGTTTGACAAGCAAAAGTAACAAGCTCGGTAAACAACAGAAGAGGGATGGAAATGGAATCACTGACCCAAAGAACATTATTACGACAACAACAATTATACCAATGATCATGACATTGTCAATAAGACAGATTTACCCTGTAAGTTCACAAGACCTCACAATTGACGAGGGAAAGCGAAAGATAAAAGCGGTAAATCAAATATTCCGCTTTCACTATAAATGTTTTCCCAGTAAAAAAAAAGGGGGGCGGGGCTTCAGTGAAACCAACCAATGAGTGTAACCTGACTTCCAGACCGTAGCAATGATTTCCAGTCGCCCTCGGCGGGCAGATGTGAAGCCTGTGGAGATGTTTTCATATTTCTTTCTTTCTTTCCCCCTTTATAAGGCTTCATCCTTTCTGAATCTAAGGTCACCATTTTTTTTTATGACTGTGCAGTTTTGGAAATGAAACCAGTACACAACATGTGACTTTTCCATAGTGGTTTTGTTCCAAATGAAAGTACTTGGAACAACAACAGAATAAAGAGGATCGAAAAAGAAAAGAAAAAATTGATTCTATCAAAAAGACATTTTGTTATAATTGTGCAGTTTCATAAATGAAACCATTAACTATAGCATGTGACTTTTCCATAGTGGTTTTGTTGCAAATGAAAGTACTTGGAACAGAATAAATAAGATCGAAAAGTGTTCGATTCTATCAAAAGGACATTTTAAGTCTACTTCAGCAGAGACCATAATCAATTCCTCTTCAATTATTATCGTGAGTAAATTGTTTATATTTTTTATTAAACACGTTAGGTTACTTTCTTGTTAGGTTGTTCCATTCATTAAGTTTGTTTTTGAGTATATGAGTAGTTTTCATATCTCTTAAAGTTTTTGTAGACTTTTTAACTTTTTATTTTTAAATGAGTGTGTGTCATTCTTAGAGCCTTGCCTCAATACTTCTAACTTTAGTGGGTAACCCGTTCACTTTCGATGATATATAATTATTGGCTAATCTACTTTAACTTAAAGTTATTTTGATATTCATGATTTTCTTTTGAACTCTTTCTTTTTTTTCCTTTGAGCCTTTCACAGAGTAGCAGAAATTGTGAAATAGCAAGGATGATCGAATGCATGCTTGTTTTTCCCATCTTTCCTGCGTGTTTTGCTACAATTTTTGCTGCAAATTTTCCTTTTAATTAATTATCAAGCAACCAATTTTCACCTTTGTGATAGGCTAAATAGCCCTTTGAAAACTACTTTCGAAGAATACAAAGAAAGGGAACAGAAGAAGAAGAAGAAAGAAAGAACGAAATAATTTGTTTGCTGTTTCAATATTATGTTGATGAGGACCAAGTTCTCTTATATTGGACCTTCAAGTCTCACAATGTTTTTCCTCCCTAACATTGCAGCTCTAAATCAGAATGCTGAAACTGCTAGTTGTTGCTGCCGTGCTGGTTGCATCAGTCAGTGCGGCATCCCCGTGCTGTGGCCCATCTCAGTATATGGGAGTCATGGGTAAGTTTAAAACTAATATATGCATAAAATAAATCTGGGCCATCATATTCAATTCGTTGTCGCAGAGTGGTCAATAGAGATATCATTGCACTTCAATTTAGATTATCTTATTGCATTTATAAAGTATGGATTAGGAAAGTAACATTTGCGTTGGGTTAAAGTAGTCTACAGAAAAGTCTCATTCTGATTTCCTGTCCGGTTTGCTTGAAAATTAATATATCACTTTTTATTTTCAACTTGAAAAAATATAAGGAAATTCCAATACATTTTCAATCATTTTGTCCTGTTGGAAAGACCAAAATTATATATATATTTTTTTTTAAGGGGAAATAATTTTCTAGCTTCAACGATGCATCTAGATTAATGCACCTAGAAAACTAACATTTTCATTAAACTTAATTTATAACCTAGAATAAAACTGTGTATTCTTAACAACAAAGATCAAAATTTTGATTTGTAATAAAAACTTGTTTTCCATTATACTGATTTGGTATTGGTATTAGTATTGTATGATACTGACTGGTATTGCTTGTATTGCATTGCATTATATTGTGTTTTATTGTATTGATTTATTGTCACAGTAATCTGAAGCCAAAAGACTAAATCGTTCAATTTACAAAGTAAAAATAGGGTCTACAAAGCTTAAAGTTCACCGTTACATTAAAAATATATATATATAGCTACAGCTTTTTTACGACACATTTTAAACGTAAAAATGAGGTCTATAATTTATATCACATTATACATGTTTAATACAGTAACAACTAGTAAGTAACAATTACTGTAAGTAAGGCCTATGTACACAATTACAAGATTCTTTCCTCATTTTCTGTGCTTCACAGAGATCTTGGCCGGAGTAGTATACCCTGGCCAGGAGCCCATTGGGGGGAACATCGTACAATGCGGTGCGTGGGACTACAAGAACAAGAGATTTGGGTTCATGATGACCGAGATCTCAAGCGATGGCACCCTCCTGTCCCGTTATAAAGTAATCCAGGATTATGGAAAGGTAAGAGGCTATTTTTCTTCCCTCTAAATGTTGTTGCCCATAAAGTTGGAATAGTATGTCTTCTTACCTGAATTAATGACAGAGGCCCCTATTAAAATATGATGGGTGCCCCTTTTTCATTCTCATAAGTGCCCCGTTTCATGTCTGGTCAGTGCCCCTTTTCACCTCTGATAATTACCCTTTTAATTATGATACGTGTCCATTTTCCTTTCTAATAAGGGACCTAGGACCTATTCCCTTTTCATAAATGCCCCCTTTCACCTCTTATAAATGCCCCTATCAAAATCTGATGGGTGCTCCATTTCCGCCGACAAATGCTCATTTCCTAATCTCAAAAGTGCCTTTTTTCATCCCTGGTGTGTGCCTCTTTTTGTGGGCGGGTGTAAGAAGTGCCCAATTTTCACCTATGATAATTACCCTTTGTACTTTGACACATGCTCCTTTTATGTTCTGATAAACGTCCCCTTTTCCTCTCATCATTACATGCGCCCCTAATTTCAAAACAAGTAAGAGCAATTTCCCCCAAAGCTCTCTCACTACGCTCGCTCGCATTAATATGGATGATATAATTATGTTACTTATCAAAGGCCTTTTCAGTCTTCCGTTAAGAAAATGTGCTTATAACCTCATCAGGATTGGGTTTTTTCTTCTCTACGACCCCACAAATCTTTTTTTCAGAAAGTGCCCTTTTTTCTTGCCCCCCCCCCCCCCACTTTGGAAGTCGCTCGACCGCCCCTGATTTATGATTGTGACAAAATGACTTATTCTAGATAGATAAAGTTCTAAGAAAATATAAACTTTATCTAACGATAATAAACCATATTGACACAACAAACAATCATTAAGTGTAAAGAGGGAAGACAACATTATTTTTCTGATTATGTTGACTTTCAAAATGCGATAGATTTTTTGTTTTTATGTATTCGTTTCTGGTCGAATAAAGTTATACACTAGGAAATGATGCAACAACTTCCCTAAAAGGGAAATAATTTTTTTGGGATGCTATTTTGTTTATCTTCACTCTGTTATATCCCTATGTTCTGACATCCAAAGGCAATGTCATGACTATAGAATTCATTTACAGCTCTTTGAGTCACGTTAGAATAATGTTGGTTTTCTTGCCCATACAAATATGCTTTTCTATTATTGTAATATTCTCAAAATATCTGACTGGCACCTATATAATCTTTGAATATTTATGCTTGTACTGTCGAAAGATAATTTACCAGATGCTTTCCTCCCCTTTTTCCAACGCAATAATACTATACATTCTTATCCTACTAGACAGACAAACCATTTTCATCTCCCTCGAACTCGCACCGTTTTTGCAAACAAAACAATTACTTTTACTAGACCCAAATTCTGGAACATCCTGAATAACAAACTAGTTGAAAGTCCCTCCATTAATTCTTTTAAACGAAAGCTCAGGTGTTTTCTTTTGAGTAAGTATGTATAACGTTGATGTCACGCTGGATCGTACATGTGGTTATCCCGGTGGTTATACAGACTTTGTTTTTGTTACTTTGCCATGCCTTTCATTAATTCTTCTTCTTCTTCTTCTTCTTCTTCTTCTTCTTCTTCTTCTTTTCTGCCACTTCTTCTTCTACTTCTTTTTCTTATTCCTCTTATTCTTCTTCCTTCCCTTCTTCATCTTCTCCTTATCATTATCATATTATTTTCTTTACTCTTTATTCTATTTATTTTTCTTCCCCAAATTTACTCTCCTTGTACGTCTCTAGAATCCCATACTATACTACTCCGTTTTCGCCTCCTGTTTTAAATTCAGACCTACTATATTGTGTTACTCAGTACTGGAGCCAATTCACATACAAGCTATGCTTTTTATTTAGGCTTCCCACATTTTACATTGTATCACCTAACCTATCATATCTATATATTTCGAAACTTTGTGCCTATTTCCCTTACATTATACTTGACCTGAAATCTTTATTTTTGTTTGTAATCTACACTTTATACGCTTGTATTAAAAAAAGTAATTAAACAAATTTAAATTGTTTTTTGATGTAAATGATGAACAAAAAAACATGAAACTCAAACATATAGGCAAAATAACCCAGTTTTTATGCTAGATCTAAACTCTATAAAATGGTTCATTGAAAGGAAGCAAGGGCTGTCATCAATTTGCATATAAGGTTAATTATATCAATGAGACATTTAAGATCTGTTTCGATACTTGGCCTTTTCAATTTACATGCTTTTTTCCATTTCATGCTATTTCATGCATGTGTCTTATAAGGGGGCACAAAGGAGCAAAGTGACAATTTATTTTAAAAAAAAAACGTTTTAAAACCCCGTATCTTCGTATATGATGCACTTATACCGTACATGATGATCGGATGAGTATCTTCAAAATAGGTCTACTCTAATCATGAATAAATGATTCAATTAAGCCTCAGAACTTCAAATTTGGTGCATGGACATCAGTTTTTCTTTTAAATAATTTGTCGTCATACAGGGCACCCAATGGATAATTGATGAAGAATACAAGATGTGCACGAAGCTAATTACGACCCCACCAGAACCAACAGTTTGCATCCCAGGTAGGCCCTAAGTCATACATGTAAAAAAAAATGTGTTGTGTTACTTTTGATCATTTATTTCTACAAACACGTGTAGTGTTAACTGGGGACTTAAAGAAGTATGCTGACTCGACTCTTTGTTTTCGGTCTTTCCATTCCAGAGCATAATTATACACTATTGGTCATAAAAGTGGAATAATTATTTTTATCCCAATTTATGGAATGATTTTGACAATGATTTATTCCTAATAGATCTAAATAAAAGTATAAATTCTCAGATTGTATTGAATAATAATTTGCGAGTGTTTGTTTTGCGTGACTGCTAAAGAATGTGCGTGCTACTATGCTAATCAACTTGGGGGACCTACGTCCGTATAAAGTCATAGCTGACAGTAATGAGGATTAATGCCTCATTCACAAAATGGCTCTAATATAGCTTATCAACACGGTTTTTATTCTGGGGGCTCAGAGTAACGAGGCCATTGCTTAGCCAATGAATCATGACTGTACGCAACGGGGGCTAGGGTACGTCGCCGCCTCCACAAATACAAACAACAAAACAAAGAAAATGCAATAAACTATCAATAATTCATTGCATTTTCCCCGGTCCCCAACAGGAAAAATTCCTCTGTAGGGCCATGCATTATGTTCAAGGCATGCCCACATAGAGGTTTTTCTTATGTTGGGGGTCGGGGCAAAATGAAATGAATTATTGATAATTTATTGCATTTTCTTTGTTTTTTTCTTAGTTATGACTTAGGTCCCCTAGTTGATTAGCATAGTAGCATACACATGCTTCAGTAGTCACGCAAAACAAACGCTCACAAATTATTATTTATATAAAATCTGAGAATGTATACTATTTTCTAGATCTAGTAGGAATATATCATTGTCAAAATCATTCCATAAATTGGGGTAAAAATAATTATTCCACCATTATGACCAATAGTGTATAAATGTTGTAATGTGCGCTATTATAATTATTATCACCATTATTATTAGTAATAGTAGTAGTAGTAATAGTAGTATTACTCGTTCAGCTTGTACGAGCGTCTGGTCCTCCCAATCCTGGAATATGGTCTTCCTGTCTGGACACCGCACAAAGTAGGATCGATCAACAGACTTGGGTCAATACAGCGCAGGGCAACACGTCTTGCCCTGAAGCAACGGCGAGGCCAAATGCCCTATGAGGAACGCCTACAAATGCTGAATTGGAATTCTCTCAAGTTGAGAAGGACTTACTGTACAATGGCCTTCATTACTAAGTGTCTGTTCAAACACATCCAATGCCCTGTTGTGAACACTCTCGTTGTAGTGAACCCACGTCATTTGGAAGACCTGAAGTTCAGGCATCTCTTTGCACGCATAGATGGACTGCATTTCAGTGCAATACATGAGTTCCCCAGGCTGTGGGACACTCTACCTTCTGACCTCAGGAACTCGGTCCTTACTGTGTCTTTTTTCACATGGTGCAGTCACTTAAAATCCCATTTTGCCGATGCACCTTGATTTTGATATGACAATGTTTGGTTTATATATTTATGCAATTTATCTGGATTATAATTATGTATTACTACTACTATAGGTCGAGCGTACTCGCACTGATTTGACAAGCTTTTTCCATTCAGTTCTATTCTCCATGATCTTTGGGAGCTCCTGTCTTGGTAGACAGGTGTCTTTTTCTAACTGGTCAATGTAAGTCATTGCTGGGCGCCCTCTGGTGCGTTTGCCCCTTGAGGGCTTCCAGAAGAGCATTTGTGAAATGATTTCACTCTTGCTCCTCCAGCAGTGCCCACTGAAACGGAGGCGACGGTCTCTCAGTCTGGCTGAGATCGGTGTAATGTCCCTATACAGTTCAATATTGGTCATATGGTCACTCCAGTTGATATTTAGTGCTGCTCTCAAGAGCAACCATCCAGTTGTTTTGCCAGGCTACTCGTCAATGTCCAGGCTTCTGATCCATAGAGCAGTACAGTTTCCACTGAAGCCCTCAAGAAACGGACTTTTAGTTTTCTACCGAGGTTTGATTTCCAAATGGCTGTCAGCTTGTTCAAAGCCGTCCAGGCTTTTGCCTTTCGGATATTCAGGTCTTGTTTTGACTGATCAACCCACAAGCCAAGGTACTGAAAGTCTTGGACCTGCTTCAGCTTTGTCCTGTCAGCAGTACAGATCTCGCCTTCACGAAGGTTGTACATCATGAATTCTGTCTTAGTACTGTTTATTTGTAGACCGACTTGGCTTGCTGCAGACTCCACTTGTCCTATGAACTTCTGTGCCTTTTCCAGATTGTCTGAGATTAGTGCAATATCATCAGCAAAGTCGGTATCTGTGATCATTTCAGCAAGATATCTGCTACTTTTCCTTTCCTGTAGGGTGAAGCCTAGATCCTTGAACCCTTCAGTAGCCATTCTTAGAGTATAATCCAATGCTATGATGAATAGGTATGGTGCTAAGGTATCTCCTTGAAGCACTCCTGCTAAGATGGTAAATAAGTCAGTCTCTCCATCTGGTGAACGTACTTGAGCTGTGGTATCTTTGTACATCACTCCTACTGCTGTAACTATTGTGTGTGGTATTCTATAGGCTCTTAAGATTTCTAACATCTTCTTCCTATTGATTGAATCAAAGGCCTTCTTAAAATCCACGAACGTAAGCACTGCTGTCAGATGCTTTGCTTTGATACCTTCCACCAGTCTTCGCAAAGTTAG
>JAVYIG010007302.1:0-104120 GCA_035222895.1 Strongylocentrotus droebachiensis
ACATATCGCCAAAATGAAGTGTTCGTCATTTCAATTCGTATGTGTTGTCATTCACGTGGTGACCTCGTCTCACTTTATCTGTAAGTATATATACTAAAGTTTTCCTGAATAAAGCCTTGTAATATACATGTATAGCTAACTTGTTATTATGAATGATGTCAGTGAGCTAACAACATAGGTATGAAGGAAAGTAGATTCATGTGATTGGTTTTTGTGGTCTCATGTTTCATGTCTTTAATATGTAAATCATATCTAATTCAATTTCTTTTTAAGTAAAAAGTACATATAAACTATTGTCATAGGCAGGGCTCAAATTATTTGTTTGTCCACGGGGGCTCTTCCAAAAAAAAAGAGCTCCTGTGAGCCTTCTCACGGAGGCGACTCACGGGGGCTCTTTTAGTAGCGACGGGGGTTCTTTTTTAATACAAATTTCTATTGAATTGGTGGTACTTGTGATACTCCTTTAAATCTTTGCTATTTCATCAATATCGGCATTATTTTCCTCTTACAACTTTACAAGCTTTGGTCCTCGAAAATTTAAAAAATTGCACCCCCCCCCCCCTGGCCCCCCCCCCCCCCTCCGAAAAGGTAAAAATCACGTGTTTTTACATGATTTTTTTTCTCAAGGCCCTGATGAGAAGTGGATTTGTTTAACATTAAAACAAAAAATGATTGAACATGTTGTCTGCCATCTTTGTGTGACTATTTTCTGACGATTGTCTAGAGAAAGAAAGCCAACATGAGTATAACAGAAAAATATTATAAGGTAACGCGCGTTAAACCTGAAAAGCAAGCGATAGCAAGAATAATTCAGCCAAACCTCAGAGATGAAAACACTTCTCTTTATCAAGAATTTGAAGAAAAGTTTAAAGTTAAAGGTCTTCATTGTTTACACCTTAATGTGATGACTATCCTAAACAAAATATCGGAACTTTGAATTCTTTTTAAAAGAAAAAAGCTGTCTATTATTGCTTTCACTGAAACATAGTTAAACAATTCCATAAATCGAAAATAATATCGCTAGTGATATTCGTTTGTCTCGCAATGTGGTCAATAAGGAATCTAAAAGATCACGACGTTTCGTATGCTACTGCAATACTTCGTCAGGTGATAAAAACTGTTGTAAGCAAGGGTCTTTTATACTTTACGGGAGGACCGTAAAGCGGTCTAAAATTCGATCGATAATTGGAACAATAACGCCCAACGCCCAAGGTCCATAAATGATGAAGAAATTGAAATGGACGTATATAAAATCATACGCCATGATCGATCCTCTGGCTCTGGAGGTGGTGTATGTTTCTATATCAGAAATTATATTGCATTTAATATTATGGATACTATAAGTACTGGAGATACGGAATCCCTGTGGATAAATTTGCTTATACCAAGATCAAAACCAATTGCAGTTGGCGTTCTGTATCGACCTCCGAAAAACAATTTGTTTATCGAGAAATTGTCCAATATTCTTGATACATTAAAGAAGGATGACGAAATAATTCTTTTTAATAGGAGACATGAATATTTGCCTTCTTCACAATTCGCCACTGGCTAAAAATATATTGACTTGTTGAGTCTTCACGGGTTTAGTCAACTCATTAAAGAAGCAACACGCGTTACACCTACATTTTCTTCTCTACTGGATCATGTTGGTTGTACCAAAGAAAGCAAAATAAGTCAAAGTGGTGTCATTGATCTAGGTATTAGCGACCATTCTTTTATTTTCTGTACACGGAAAAATATTAAACTGGCTATAGGTCATCACCGGACTAATGATATGAGATCCATGAACAAATATACAAAACTCTCTCTCAATCTTCAACTATGTGTTGATTGGTCAGGAATAACTGACTGTACAAATGTAAATGAGGCATGGTCAATATTTCAACATGTTTTTATCTCAAATTTGAATATGATAGCGCCACTGAAACGGATTAGAATAAAACAAAGATCAGAAACTTGGGTGACTAAAGATATTCTTTCCCTAATTCAAGAGAGAAATATAGTATACAAAAAATGGAGGAAAAGAGCAAAAGATGAGACGCTCTATAAAAAATACAGAGTATTAAGAAATATGGTCCAAAGAGAGGTGAAAAAGGCTAAACTCGATTACTTACAAAACAAGATGGAAGGAAATAAGCAAGATTCGAAAAGGCTTTGGCAGAATCTAAAAAGCTTAGGATTACAAAATAAGAAGCGAAAATGAAGAGAGTGTAAATCTGTCATTAAAATTGATGGGGAATTATGTCATGATGAGATGGCCATCGTTGATGAATTCAATTCTCCTTACACAAATGTGGCTGCCAAATTAGTAGACAAACTCCCCCCCCCCCTTTCAAAGACTTTTTTAGAGCAGACAATGATTGTATTCGTGAGTTTTACAAAAGAAAAGGTGTACGTGAAAACAGCTTCGAGTTATTACCAATCAGTAAAAAAAAAAAAATTAAAAGAGTTACGTAAGTTGAATGTATCAAAAAGTACTGGGTTAGACATGATTCCAGCTACATTTCTAAAAGATGGTGCGAAGGTTTTATCTAAGCCTCTAAGTTACTTAATGAACCTATATATCTTGACGAGTACTTTTCCAGAGAATATGACAATAGCAAAAGTGACTCCACTTTATAAAAAGAAAAGTAAAACTGATGTTAGCAACTATAGACCTATTAGTGTTTTAAGCGTAGCATCAAAGATTCTAGAAAAATCGGTCTGTGTTCCAATTGAAAGATACTTCAAAGAAAATGATATCATTTATGAATTTCAATCTGGTTTTCGACATGATTATTCCACTGAAAATTGTCTAATTCATTTGACTGATTATTTGAGGACAGAAACTTCCCAAGGGCGCTTTGTTGATATGGTGCTCCTTGATCTGCGAAAAGCTTTTGATACAGTTAATCATTGCGTCTTATTGAAGAAGTTACAACTAATGGGTTTTAATAAGGCAAGTTTAGATTGGTTAAGATCCTACTTATCTAATCGACACGAAGTAGTGGCCATTCATGATATTCTTTCCAAACTAATACCTATAACATGTGGTGTTCCTCAGGGAAGAATTTTAGGCCCAATTCTATTTTCAAGTTATATAAATGATATGTGTATTTGTATAAAAGACTTAAAACTATTATTGTACGCAAATGACAGCATACTACTCTATTAAAATCCTGATCCTAAATATATTGAGGAAAAACTCAGTGAACAGCTGTCTACATGTGTCGATTGAATGACTGATAATAAGCTTTCTTTACACTTGGGAAAAACAGAAAGCATTTTGTTTTGTTCTAAAAGTAGTTCTAAAAAGTAATTTGAATTCAAAGTGACACACAATAATCAAGTAATCAAGAGAAAAGATTCTGTGAAGTATTTAGGCATTGAGTTGGATAGCTACATTTCATTTTCATCTTTAGTAGAATCAGTTGTAAAAAAAGCAAATTCTCGTCTGAAATTTGTGTACATATATCAAAGTTGTATGGATTTAAAAGCAAGACGTACACTCTGTTTTGCTCTTATTCAATGTTTATTTGACTATGCTAACCCTGCATGGTATAGTAACATAAACAAGTCAGATCAAAAGAAGTTGAAGATTATACAGAACAAAATGGTTAGATTTATCAACTGTTCTGGTCCAATAACTCATGTTGGCTTCAGCGAAATTTCTAAAGCTGCTTTTCTTGAAGTCGACCAAAGATCAAAACAACTCGTATTGCATCACGTGCATAAAATATATCATACTAGGTCGAATCATTATATTCGATCCAACTTCGATCTTGTTACTGACATACATGATTATAATACAAGAAATAGCCGATTCAACTTTACCTTGCCAAAAAGAGTAGGTAGTATTGGAAATTCGTTTTATTACAATGCCATAAAACATTGGCATTCCCTTCCCAATGGTGTAAAGGAAATAGAAAACTATGCTCACTTTAAGAGGAAATTAAAGGAATACCTAATACTTGACAGTCAGAGAAGAGAAGTGAATGACATGTTATATGATTGAAATTTGTATTCTTCTGCCGGTTCATACTTTTTCATTTGTAAATACTAAATTTTCGTACGTTATAGAAATTCTATAAATTCATCATTATTTTCCTCTTCTTCCTCCGCCTCATTGTTTTTCTTTTCCTTCTTCCTTTTCTTCTTGTACTTACTATCATTTCTTTCATCAGTTTAATGTTGTTATTATTATCATTATCTTTAACGCTTATCTGTACTAGTTTATAAGAGGGATTAGACCGCTCTGCAAGGTCACTGGACAGGTGGTTATCTCATCAACTCGGCTCTCAATTAACATAAGAAAAAGAGGATCATGGGGGACCAATGGTCACTGATTAGGCATTGTTTTCTATATAGAGGGAGTAAGTAGCTACAAGTAGGACAGTGTGGCTTTGATAAGTAATTCTTTATTTTTCTTATCTGTCAGTAAATATTACTATTTTAACTTATTAATTGTATGCATGTCTGTAAGGGACCCCGCTGGAAATAAGCTTTCGAGCTTTTGTGGGTTATCCTGTTCAAGCTGACTTTTTTTTTATCTGTTATTATTGTATATTGTTGTATGTTGGAAGATTGTCGAATGAAAATCAATCAATCTCCAAGGCCTTCGATACAATAGATCACACATTCTTCTACTTAAATGATACCATTATGGATTTAGAAGGAAGGCCTTGGAGTGGTTCAGAAGTTATCTTACAAACAGAAAACAATTTGTTATAATTCATAACCATAAATCTTGTGAAAGAAAAGTCAGTTATGGGGTGCCGCAGGGCTTGATCCTCGGCCCCCTTCTTTTTATTATCTATGTCAATGCTATAGATCATCGCAAATATTTACTTTTATATTGTTTTCGGACGATTAAAATATATATTCTTTTCTCACCAAGATCCACATCAACTAATACAAATTGTAAATACCGAATCAAACAACGTGGCTAAACGGATTAGAGCCAATAGACTTTCTTTGAATCTAGACGAAACCAATTTTATGCTGTTCAGTGATACTCTTCTTACAATATCAGGCAATATAATCATGATTGATCTGGTCATAAATAAGGTTGAATCGACTAGATTTTTGGGTGTCATGATCGACGATCAACTGCCATGGAAAACACAAACCCTTTACCTTTGCAAAAGGTTATCTAGAAACATTGGTATTATTAATAAACTGAAGCATTTTCCCCCTGGAAGACCCTTCATACATCGTACTGAACTCTGATTTAATCTATATTGAACTAAGGTATTCTTGCCTGGGGTAACTGCAATAGATGTAACCTAAATAAAATACACCTCTTGCAAAAAAGAGCAATGAAAAAAAAATTTAACAAAAGATATGGTGATCACACAAACCCGTTATTTCTCCATAAACAATCTATATACTAAAAAGATTAACCGAAATGTGTATACAAAACCAGGAAATTCATGAGTACTTAACCAGGAAGTCGGATCCGATTCGAAACCTATACAACCATGATACTTAAACACGTTATACCTAACATCTGCTTTTCATTCTTTTTCATTACTTACCACACTCTTTACCACCGGTCAAAGACCGCTTTATCACTATGTTAATCCTTCCCTGCCCCTTCCTCTAGCTCGCTCCCTTTTTCTTTTCTTCCCCACTTGTTCAGAACTTGCTCACTTGTCCTTGTATCCCTTGTTTCATTTCTTCTTCTTCTTCTTCAGTTTTTTGTTGTTCTTACTTTCCATTCTCGTTAATCATCTTTCCTTACGTACCTGTTCTCTTTTCTGAATTGTTTTTCCTTGCAATTATTTTTTCTCTCCACACAAGTAGTGTTAAAATATGCACTGATACGTGTATTAAATGTGCATGTATATTTGGTTATGCTGAGTAAAGCACAGAACTCTTCCCTTTTTTCTCAATTGTTTACGATATGTTTAGTATATTGTGTCACTTAAAGATAACCCTCGTGCAACTATATGCTTTTGTAAATATCTTATGTTAATTCAGATACTAATTTATATAAAAACCTATTAACTGGGACCTACATAATACAAGCTTTGCATGTTAGTAGATCCCCCACTTTATTGATTGGTCTATATGATTGTATCCTTTGTCATAAATATCACCATGTACATTATGTTTTCTGTATTGTATGTTTAGTTATAATTGTTACCATGTTCATTATGTTCAATTAGTTCAGTTCAGTTCAGTTCATTTATTTCAGTTATAAAACCATAACATAATATATATACAAAAGTAACATGAAACAATCATAATCTTACAATTCTGGAATTAAGAAATTGGAGACTAAAAAGGAAGTTTGAAAAACTTGTAAGTATAGTCCCCTGACATAAATAATAAATAACGAGATTACATGGTTGCACATGTTACTACAATAATAACAATATATAAATAAAATACTACACATTATAGATACACACACACTCACACACACATCATACACACACACGCACACACACACACACGCACACACGCACATACACACACACACATGCATGGTACATTGCAAGGTAGAACAAGTTAAAAGAAAGAGTTAAGGGAAATATGAAGAGACCAACTGTCTCTTCAATAGAACTTTAAAAGATGATATAGTTGTGCATAGTGTTAGCTTATCACTTAAATCATTCCAAATACGGGGACCATTATGTCTAAAAGAGTAAAGCATTAACTGGGTAGAGACCTTTGGATAATGATATTTGATACAAGAACGAGTATGATATGAATGAACAGATTTATTATGGATAAGCATTTGACAAACTCTTTTAGGTACATAATTATTATAAACATTATACATCATAATAGCACTTTGAATTTTATGTATATCATAAATATTGAGTGTTCTTAGGCGAAAAAACAGGGGACGTGAATGTGCTTGATAATTGGAGTATGTCCAAATTCTCAAAGCTTTCTTTTGAAGTTTATAGAGAGGTTCTAGTTTAGTTATTCCCACACCGGCCCAGGTGATTTTACAGTAATGTAAGTAAGGCAAAATTAAACAATTATACAACATAAAAAATACTATTCAGGCAGAAATATACGTAATTTACAAAGAACACCAATGTTTTTAGATATGATGAGATTTTTCTAAAACCATATTGAGAGTTGACATCGAAAGCTTTCGACAAATCAAGAAACAAGCCTAATGTATGCAATTTATTATCTATTGAGTATGTGGTCATGAAGGTCGGTTAGAGCATGTCCACATGATGAGATTTGCCTAAAACCATATTGAAAAACAGTCAGAAGATTATTTTTATTAATATGATTAAAGAGCCTATTATAAATTAATTTCTCCAGTATCTTAGAAAAACAGGGGAGTAATGTTATTGGTCGATAATTAGAGAATATGTAGGGATCACCTTTTTTAAATATGGGTATGATTTTTCCTACTTTACAATTCTTGGGGACTTTTCCTGACAAAAACGAAAGATTAAATATAAACAAAATTGGTTTGACAATGAAATGTATAACAAGAACTGACTTATTCCTTTAAAGCCTGTGCTCTTGATTGAATTGAGCAATTTGACAATATTCAAAACTTCTGTTTCATTGGTAGGATGAAAAAATATGGATTTGCTACAAGTATCTTCTAAAAATGAACTAAAATTGCATTTTGGTTTTTGAATATGTTCAGATTTTAGTTTTGTTGCAATATTAGAAAAATAAGAATTAAATTCATTTACAATCAATTGACGATCAGTTAACTTGTTTCTATCTTTAAGAACATAATCAGGATATTGGCATTTTCCTCTCTTTCCTAATAAATCATTAATAACTTCCCAAGTTTTAGACATATTATTTCTATTCTTCTGTAATAAATCACAAATATATGTTGTCCTTACAGACTGTAAAATTGAGTTTAATTTATTTCTAAACTGTTTATATTTACATTCATTGCTGTCGTTTCTTTTTTGACAAAATGTTTTATATAATCTATACTTTTTATCAATCTTTTTTAACAGTGATGGGGTTATCCAAGGTTTTCGTGGCAGTTTTCTTTTCTTCACTTTACGAACAACAAAGTTATGATCATACACAGTTTTAAATATGTTTAAAAATGAATTATAGGCCTCATCTACATCACATGAAAAAAATACTTAATTCCATTCTAAAGCAGATAAATCCCTCTGAAATGAACTTAAACTTAAAGGATCCGTTTTTCTTATGTGGGCAAATGGTCAATAAGATGGTCTATGACAAGGACTAATAGGGAGGTTGGTTATTTGGAAAATAGGTAGATGGTCTGTTTAATCACTATAGAAAATACCAGAGTGAACGTCTTTAGTGACTACATTTGTACAGTATTGAGTTCGTGGGAATTCCGAAGCTGACGAGTCGTTGTCTGCCCTCGAAACTCGGGCAGGAGATCTCGACGTCGAGAGGAGAGAAGCCCGGCCCCTCCACTCAGTGTTATTTATGGTACGCATATGCTTGTTCCCTCCTTTTGAAAACACCCCCTAAGTCCGGTGTGTAAAGTCTTTTTTTGTGTATGTACGAGCCGGACTTTGGTGCGTGAAAGGTACCCCTTTACCGGACATTTTGGTAACACGCATGGTAGCCCTCCGTTCACGGAGTGGGGGGCCGGGGAGAGAAGACGATGACCAAAGTTAGAGAGGAGAGTTTGTCTGCGTGCTTCAAGGGATGGGATGCTTAGTGTTTCAAGGGCAGAATGGTAGGAAGTATAACCACTCAGGATAATACGACAGGCCCTTTTTTGGACGCGCTCTAGGTCAGCAGACTGATGAGTAGTGATTGCTGATGACCAGATAGGGGCAGCATATTCCAATACTGGTCTGATGTACATGACATAAACATTCGCGAGCTCAGATTGTCGGAGGTTGCATTTCCTTAAGCGAAATAGTATGTCGACGTCTACTTGCTTTGGAGACCATCGAGGACACGTTAGAATTCCATTTCAAATCGCGTTGGAGAATGATGCCCAGAATTCTAAGACTGTCAACTTCCGAAAGGGGAGATTCAGCAATGTGCAACGCAGGAAAGACAGGTGGGCATTTAGCAAATGAGAAGTTCATCACATTGCATTTTCGTGGATTAGGTTTCGTGTCGTTCTGGTGACACCACTGGAGAAGATGATTGAGCTCTGATTGGAGGTTAGATGGTTGATTACATCTCAACCAAGCTCAAGTCATCGACGTACTTCCATCTGGCTTCAAAGTCAATGACAGCATCATTCACGATGGCAAGGAACAACACCGGGCCAAGTTTTGTCCCCTGCGACATCGCTGGCGAGCTCAAGGTCACAAGAAATAAAAGCACCAACTTTAACAGCTTGCTTGCGGTTACTAAGGAAGCTACAAATTGTCGGTAAAACAGAATACTGTACACCGTACTCGATCAGTTTCCTGACGACGACATTGTTATTTACTCTGTCTGTTGATTGAAAGAAAATACATGCTGGGATATATCCATACAGTTTCAATAGCACACAATCACGCACACCGATACAAATTACAAAATAGCGGAAATAGCTAGTTTACACAGAAATATAATGACAAAAGAATTACAATGAACTAAAAGTGAAAGAAATAGGTCATTAACCTAGGATGTAATTCAAAATAGAAAAAAAATTAAACTTACATAAAATATTGGAAAATATTATGTTATCTTTCTGTATGAATAAATATCAAATCAAATCAAAGCAAAAATGTTTTCCCTTTTTATCGAGTCCACTAAAACGATAGAAACTTGGTGGCGGGAAAGGGGGAGGGCGCAGTGTAGATGCCGGAATCATTGCCGCATCCTCTCCCCCCCCCCCACCCCTGGGGGAAAAATCGTGTAAAACACGTACATTTTACCTTTTTTTGGAAATGCCGTCCCCCCCCCCCCCCCCCTCCCTGGCGCTCAAGGGGGTGGGGGTGCGATTTTTCAAATTGACTACCCCCCCCCCCCCCTGAGCGAATTATCGGCCGGCGCGATTTTCAAATTTTCGGGAGCAAAAAAAATAAAAATAGTGCTCACTACCCCCCCCCCCCCTCCCCCCAACAGCCCCCCCCCCCCCCCCCCCCCCCAAAAAAAAAAAAAAAAAAAAAAAAAATCTTGCGTACATGGAGCTTTAGTACAAAGAAAGAAAACGTTTATCTAAATTTGCCGCTCTTAGTCTAGAAGTCAATTGGTATGTGATGGCGACAAAATAAAAAAACATCGCGGGGGGGGGGGGCGGTGAAAACCCTTGTGATTTTCTAGGGGGAGGGATTGCTTTTTGCTTTTTGCTTTTAAAGCATTAACTTTTAATAATATCAACCTAATGCAATAGCCGTGTGCGTCAAGTATTGAAAAGTACCAGCATGACAGTGACAAGTTAACATAAAAGAAGGTGATGAAACTACACTCACGTTGACGTTTTCACGGCGACGGGGATTCACGGAAATTGCCCCAGACTCCCGTCGCGTGATTTGGAACGGAACGTGGGCCCAGAAGCTCACGCATGCGCAGGGGATAAATATGACGTCACGCGTAGTAGCCGACGTCGGGTGCCTAAAATCGTAAGCTCGCTTGTGTGAACGTGACAACGACGTGTTACATAACCGGAACGTGATTTCAATTAGACAACGATAGGATATTGAAATTTCCCTTGAGTTGATTTCTCGAAAGTAGTTGCGATCATTTTCCAACATTATATCCTCTCCACAGGTTTGATATCAGCTAGCTGTGCCATACCAGATCCCATACCTAACACGAAAACAGCCTTGCCGAGCCAAACGCTGGATACAGGTTCTTATATCACATGGGGATGCAGTGATGGATACATGATGGATGGCCTGACAAACACTGCTGTATGGGTGTGCGTAGAGGACGGGTCTTGGCTGGGTTATACACCCATATGCAAAGGTAATAGGTTTAAAATGGAAATAATTGTATTTAAAAGATTATTTTGTACACCAGGGTCAAGGGAAAGTACTGTAATATACTGTAAAAACTTTTTAGAATAACTTGTTTACGGGAATTTTCCAGGCTTTCGGGACCCCAGGATTCCCTATGAATTTGGAGTGTCATCTCAGTCCTAAAACATGTAACTGTTTTTTCTGCTGGAATTCCACACGAACAAAAACCCTATGATTTTTACAGGTCACATAACTATTGAAGGATACGTTGAAAATCGACCTGATTGATAAGGCTAGGAATCATTTTTAAAGGTGCTAAATAATTAGGAGACAAAAAAGAATCACTAGAAAAGTACAGAGGTAGAGCCATGATCCAGTAATGAACATATTGACCAACGTTATTGAATCTTCGTAAAGTTGATATTATGAAATCCGTGAAGATATCAATCTTGATCAATATTGTTTCTATCAAAACCCCTTTAGTTCGATACATTATTTGTTCCGCTTTTCCCCTTTACCAAGGAGAGGTCTATTAAGAACAGAGCTATTATGATTACTAGAGCAGTCCAGCTGTTGTTATTGATCTGTTTAAATACTCATATAAGTATAGACCTTTGTATGCACATATGTTTTTTGTTAATACGGAAAATCAAATAAAACCGAATAAAATCAATAGATGCATTATATCTTGGCATAAAGAACGCCACAATTCAAAAATAATTATGTAATCTTTCTCCCGACCATGTAGATGTTGAATGTCCATCGCCTCCCATCGCTGCCTATTCAGAGCTCGATCCTCCATTGGCTGACACACACATTGTAAACCAGACGATATCATATTCATGCAGCAGCGAATACACTCTGCTTGGAAGTAACTTGAATAGATGTCTACAAGATGGCACATGGGAGAACGATCCACCAATTTGTCAAAGTAAGTAATTCATCTTTGAGAACGACAAGTTGGTATATTTACATGTATACACGTGTAAATACGAACGGAATAAAGGGGTATTAAGATTAAGAGAGAATTGTTTAGTTGAAGCAAAACAGAACTCAAATTCACAAATATTTTAAAGTTTCGGGCAAATCGGCATAAGACGACTGTTATTCTTTTTAAACTGATATCATTAATAAGCAAGGATTATGATAATAGGCAATGTATAATTGATTTGTTTTATTTTGAAAATCAAAGTGTTTTTGTATCAATTACATCTGTCAAAACATGATGTATAAAATCATGTTACCCATAATGTACAAAAGTATAATCATACAAAAGTACGTGTGATAAAGTGTTTTAGCATGTTTGGGAATGTTGTTTCACACTCGTTGCGTTTCAATCAAACACTTTAAAAAGGATGAATTCAGCATGAAATGTTGAATCCCCTATCAAACGCAATAACTTATTGACCTTTTAAATGTTGATTTAACACTGGTTACTAGAGAAAAGAAATCGGGTCAGTTCAATCATAACAATGAAACCATGATATATCTTCGGTACACAACCAGCAAATTACTCAATAAAAATATGTATCAAAATATAATAACTGTTTTAGTTGATTCATGTATCCCCCTAATCGGAGGTACAGTAGCTTCATCTTCAATTGTAATTTACATTATGTTCTATCTATCTAAGTATCTTCTCCCGGTTCGGAGGTTGACTGCAACATCTTCTGCCATTCTGGTGCACTCTTGCAATTTTAGTCCACTCCAGTTCCTGATATTCTCTTCCCAGGTGGTTCTTGGTCTCCCCCTGGGTGTACTTCCTTCCACTCTTCCTTCCAATACATCCTTTAAGACATTATGTTATTAAAGTTCAATTCATTACTGTTCACAGGGACATGCAGCACAACCAATACCAAACGGTATTCCAATCACACTTGCTACCGGGAACGAGGCTCTCGAAATCGGGATAACACATTCAATAGTTGCACCAATGAGGGGGAAATACTTGCTACAGTGAAAGATGCTCAGACGCACGAATTTCTAGTCGAGTTTCTTAGGACATTTAATGATGAAGAAAACATCTGGATCGGAGCAAGGGAGGGTCGAGACTGGAAGTGGAGAACAAGTAAGAAACAAAAAATGTACAAATATTGTGTGCGGGCATGTCTGAATCCTATGGCCGGGGTAATATATTATTTTCTGTCCATTTGAACATTTTTTTTAATAAAATTATTTTGTGTGCGCTCCCATTCCATTCTTGGAATCTGGGATCGTGCAAATGTCAAAGTTAATTGAGTCATATCAGTCAATGGTCACTAATTTTTAACACTTGTCCATTAATTTTGTCAGATTTCATTCTTAATTGTCTCACCTGACGAAATCGAATGATGCTTGAAGAAATCGATTCATGAAATTTTACCTTGTTAGCCCCAGATGACGAACGTGATTTGACTTTGACAAAATTGGCTGCAAAAGGGTGAAATTGTTTGGACAAAATTTGAAAATGAATGTCCAAAGACAAAATGGACTATGTTGGTTATGTAATCAAATTCAGTGCAATGCATTGATCTTTCTTAAATTTCTCGTTACAAATTTTTATTTTATTGACCTGTTATAAATACTTGTATTTTGATATTCAGCATATGAATAGTATTGTATTCTGTTGCTTTATTGAGATGAAAAGAATCGAACATGGAGCCAAAAGCTGCAGTTTTTCAGTTTTCAGAATAAAAAATACATGGCGTAAAAATACATTGATAACACATTAAAAGATATTGAAAACTAAACAAGTATTGTGAATATTTACATGCAATTTACAAAATTGTTTGTTAAAATTAAATTGCCATTTGTCTTGAGTGAAACAGATTTAAGAATTAATAATTTACTGGTTTATTGCATTAGGGACGGAGTAGGTAGCCCACGAAGAGTGATAGAAATTGTGATTTATAAACCATATGATATATATAGGTTCCTAGTTTAATACAAATAACTGAAACATAGAGCTAAAAGCATAACATGAAGGTGAAATAAAAAATTAGATGTATATAAAGATAAAAGGTTAAAGCTAAGTTATGATATTAAAAGAAATTGGAAAAATTATAATGCAGGCTATACCATGCATAATGCATTTGTAATCATTGCTTCACATATTACCAGTCTTGTTCAGAGCCAGAAGGGCATTAACTAAGCTTGAAAGTATATGATGTAGTGCCCCTCTGGCTACAATCATATTTCAAAAATGATTGTGGTTAAATTTACCCCTCAAATTTACTCCAAAGGCCGAATACGATATTTCTACTTTTTTTCATGAATCTCACCTTAAAAATTACAAAGTGAGAAAAAAAATTGAATACAATAATGAAGTGATAATAAAGTTGTAATGATAACATGGACAAAGACAAAAATAAAGAAGTAAGTAGGCCCCAAGAAAACAAGTTGTTGGATGGTGCATTGGAACTTTAGGAAAGGTAATAGATATATTGAAAAAGGTAACATTTAATTGTCTTCTGCAATTTAACATGGATTCAAAAGATCCTGCATGTATTCAACATACTTTAGACGGCAGCGTATCATTTAATTTAGATCGAAGAGGTGTGAAATACAAAGGGAAAATTCATGATAATTGAAAAACTTGTATACATCTTCTGCATTGCATTACTTTCTGTCAAACTTACGAAAATTGAAATTCAGGGCAGAAAGACAATATATGTGCATTGGTATTTGCGTGTGCGTACATATGCAAGTGTGTGTGTATGTGTTTGTGAGTGTAAAGGGGATATACACGACTGCAGATATAAGCTCAAAAATCAACTGATGGTTCAAATCAATAATTGATAGTTAAAAGAGCAACTGCATTGATGCCTGATAATACCAATAATCCCACATTGCGAGACAAACGAATATCACTAGCCATATTATTTTCGATACTACATCCGCAATGAGTAATATATTTAGCATAATAATAATAGTTCGTTCCAATATATCGCACTTCAGGACCGCAGGCCCTCTCGATGCGCTTAACAGATATATATATTGTTTACACCGGTCATCGGATTCAGGCTTACCCACAGACAATGTATGCACATTCTCTACTCCCTGAGGAGCATTCCAGCCAGTCGCCATGTTACAAGCGCCACTTGCTAATCCAACCACATTAACTTTCGGATCCTACCGGGCACTAATTCAACACCTGGGTGGAGAGTGGCAAATGTAGATCAATGTCTTGCCAAAGGACATTAGTGCCGCGGCGGCACTTAAACCGCAGACCTTGTGATCCACAGTCCGGTGACATATCCACTCGACCATTGATTAGAAACAGTCCACTCAAGCATAAAATAAAGTCAATAGTTTTAGTGCCACTCGATTTTTATAGGATCTTACCAATAACTTCATTAGAAAAATCTAATGCAGATATCGTTTACAAAATAATTTTGGGAGTTTTTTTCAAAGTGTGTATTATTGGTCCTTTTTTATTTCTGATATATATGAATGATATAATTAATACATCTGAATTATTACACTTTGTTTTATATGCAGACGATACCAACATATTTATTTCACATGCTGATAAAAATACTCTTCAAAATTATGCAAATGTCGAATGAAACAAGATCTCTTGTTGGTTCAAAGCTAACAAATTATTTCTCAATACTGACAAAACTAAATTAACGTTTTTTTGTTCAAATAAGCGCCAACAACTTCAATTAGATTTTTCGATAAAACTAGATAACCTTGAAATACAAAGAGCAAGCAGTATCAATTTCCTATTTTTCGTTGTTCCCCTATAGGTTTAGTGCCAAAGCGCATAGAGGGTGAATATCGGCTCATCCATCATTTTTCTTCGCCTAAAGGCTCGTCAGTCAATGATTGCATAGATCGGGAGGAGTGCACTGTCAGATATTCGGACTTTGACGAGGCGGTCAAGTTAGTGGTCGCGCTCGGCCGTAATGCCTTCATGGGAAATCAGATATCAAATCAGCATTTCGATTGTTGCCTGTGAATCCAGCTGATTTTGACCTCCTTGGTATGTGTTTCGACGGTCAGTTCTACTTCGACCGGTGTATGCCGATGGGTCGTTCAGTTTCCTGTGTAGTTTTTGAGAGGTTTAGTTCCTTCTTACAGGCCTGCTGTCGACGCATTGCGTCATCACAGGGCATCCTTCATTATCTCGACGATTTCTTTTTCGTGGGCAGGGCGGCTGACGAATGTGCCCACCTGATGCGGTGCTTTAGGGCGATGTGTGATCGATATGGCATCCCTATTGCTGACGAGAAGACGGAGGGCCCAGTGCAGGTTATTACCTACTTGGGATTGGAGATCGACTCCACCGAATTGCAGGTCCGGGTGCCTAAGTACATGGCGTCAAAATACATTGATAACACATTAAAAGATATTGAAAACTAAACAAGTATTGTGAATATTTACATGCAATTTACAAAATTGTTTGTTAAAATTAAATTGCCATTTTTCTTGAGTGAAACAGATTTAAGAATTAATAATTTACTGGTTTATTGCATTAGGGACGGACAAGGTAGCCCACGAAAAGTGATAGAAATTGTGATTTCTAAACCATATAATATACATAGGTTCCTAGTTTAATACAAATAACTGAAAAATAGAGCTAAAAGCATAACGTGGAGGTGAAATAAAAAATTAGATGTATATAAAGATAAAAGGTTAAAGCTAAGTTATGATATTAAAAGAAATTGGGAAAATTATAATGCAGGCTATACCATGCATAATGCATTTTTAATAATTGCTTCACATATTACCAGTCTTGTTCAGAGCCAACAAGGCGTTAACTAAGCTTTAAAGTAAATGATTTAGTGCCCCTCTGGCTACAATCATATTTCAAAAATGATTGTGGTTAAATTTACCCCTCAAATTTACTCCAAAGGCCGAATACGGTATTTCTACTTTTTTTCATGAATCTCACCTTAAAAATTACAAAGTGAGAAAAAAAATTGAATACAATAATGAAGTGATAATAAAGTTGTAATGATAACATGGACAAAGACAAAAATAAAGAAGTACGTAGGCCCCAAGAAAACAAGTTGTTGGATGGTGCATTGGAACTTTAGGAAAGGTAACAGATATATTGACAAAGGTAACATTTAATTGTCTTCTGCAATTTAACATGGATTCAAAAGATCCTGCATGTATTCAACATACTTTAGACGGTAGCGTATCATTTAATTTAGATCGAAGAGGTGTGAAATACAAAGGGAAAATTCATGATAATTGAAAAACTTGTATACATCTTCTGCATTGCATTACTTTCTGTCAAACTTACGAAAATTGAAATTCAGGGCAGAAAGACAATATATGTGCATTGTTAATTGCGTGTGCGTACATATGCAAGTGTGTGTATATGTGTTTGTGAGTGTAAAGGGGATATACACGACTGCAGATATAAGCTCAAAAATCAACTGATGGTTCAAATCAATAATTGATAGTAAACAGAGCAACTGCATTGATGCCTGATAATACCAATAATCCCACATTGCGAGACAAACGAATATCACTAGCCATATTATTTTCGATACTACATCCGCAATGAGTAATATATTTAGCATAATAATAATAGTTCGTTCCAATGTATCGCACTTCAGGACCGCAGGCCCTCTCGATGCGCTTAACAGATATATTTTTTACACCGGTCATCGGATTCAGGCTTACCCACAGACAATGTATGCACATTCTCTACTCGCCGAGGAGCATTCCAGCCAGTCACCATGTTACAAGCGCCACTTGCTAATCCAACCACATTAACTTTCGGATCCTACCGGGTACCCATTCAACACCTGGGTGGAGAGTGGCAAATGTAGATCAATGTCTTTTTTTCAATTCAGTTTCAATTCATTATTTCATAAAAAATCACATACAATATAATTATATACATTGACAATTGTGCTGGATCATTTACACCCGATAAAGCCGATGGCTTGAGAGAAGTGGGTGGACCCATAACATAAATGACAAATGTGGAAACTGAGGGTCTTGCTAAATACAAAACATTAAAATTCACAATTAAACAAAATGCAAGACGTATACAGGACATAACAAACTAAAACACAATAATAATACAGAACGATATAATTCATATGGTAATTGTATGTATCATAGGAAGTCATATATATGTGGTAAGAAGACGCAACTTAAATTTGGACTTGAAAGAACTAAGAGTGGTTACATGTTTGATTGAGTTGTCAATATTATAAAGTAAAATCTACTCACCAGAGTCGTCACTATATGTCAGAATCCGTCGATGCTGTCCTTTGCTGGTTGCTGTGATGATCTCCGTTGCTTGTAGTGTACTCCGATGCGTAGTCTATACTTCTGTTATCTGGTTACTGGTAATTCTGCAATGGCGGTGTGCGGAGACCCTGCTTATATAGGGCGCACGCATGTACGTGCCAATCGAGTATGGAACGCCATCCAACGCACGCACATGCGTGCGGTCAATATTGATAATTCCCCATATTCCTCCCAACTAAATAGATTAAATTGTATACTCTATATTTATCATGTTCCAGAATAAAGGGTCCTATGAACAAACGCAATCATAAACCTCTATGGCACTAAAAAAATCCCATAACTTTCACAAACAGATCGCCTGTCTGCATTTGACTATCCAGACATTTATGACTGGAAAACGAAATTCCACTTTTCATTTTTCTAACTGATTTTATAACATTACCATCTGTTAGGAAAAAGGGATATAGATCATAGATCCTGATAGCACGTAGGACCGTGCATCTCAGATCCATGAATTGAACAATACTATACTTGTATTATACCTTGTCATTATCTATATGTATAATGTCTAATGTATCAATTTTACCCAATACTACTTGTATTATGTATTCATGTAAAGTGTATTGATATATTAATCAATAATAAAGCAATAATAGCTAGTTCTTATATAGCTCTCTTCAGGACTTACTGACTTGCTTATTTTAACATAACTAACTTAATAATAATCACTAATAAAGCAATAATAGCTAGTTCTTATATAGCTTTTTTCAGGATTTACTGACTTGCTTATTTACTTAATTACTTAACTTATTTACTTAACTAACTTATATTATTCATTTATATCCCGAATCATTTATCCGCAGATATCCCAATCCCAAAACTAGAGAGGGATCCGGGAGACTCGAAGCTAATCCCCCTAGTGGGAAAGGTAAAACTGCGGAAAAAGGGGAAATAAATGAGCTTACTTAGCCAAATATGCCATACAGCGCTTGCCCATTCCTTACCGTCTGTCTCATCAGGTCGGCTAGGGGCAGTCCCCGCAGATCTGCGACTATCGCCCCCACATCACCCAGGAAGTCTGGTGAATTATCACCCATTCCTGGATGAGGGGGGAGATGGGGAGAATCGGTCTCCAAGACCACGCGATCTGCGGCCACCGCCCGCAACCCCCTGACCTGTGATGCAGTGAAATGCCGGGCCAACCCCGTAAAGCCAAAATAACAATGGGGGAAGGCTATGGACCAGGCTTTCACCTGTACTTCATCTGAGTTATAACAGTGTAGATGGATCCGCTGAAGTGGGGAGCATTGTCTTGTGAGTAGCCTCCGGCTCAACCTGTGCACCGCATAGCTTGTGTCTGCGTGTGCCCCCCCCCCCCCCCTCGTAAGTGCAAGATGAGGACCCTCCCCTGGGTGCCCTGACCTAGAAGGCGAAGGAACAGCGCCTCCTGGTCAGGCCACCGTTGGGAAGGGACAGAGAAGTCGAAACAGACTTCACTCATCCCAACTACGAGGGGGTTCTGCAACAGGGCGACAAAGGTACCCCAATCTCCTTCCGTGTATGTTGTTGCATGCTTGGGATGAATCCCAAGGGCTAGCTTCCAGCCACTACCCCCAATCGGTGACTGTAAGGCTAGCACCCGACTAAGGAAGTTGGGTTCCCTGTAAGTGGTGGGGTCACAAAAATTCATAACCCCCCCCCCCCCCCCAACCAACCAACCCAATCGGGTGCTCAGGCAAGATGTTAGACTGCCGACGCCTGCCCCCATACCATCCACACCTATCCGGGTGAAAATGGGAATCAAGGAGCACCAAGCCCCCTACCCATACGGATCGGCGGGGGAGGTGGGTTCCTCCCCCTACCAAGCCCCCTACCAAGCCCTCTATCAAATCCTCTCCCCCTTCCTACTGTAGTGGGTGGGCAATTGACCAGAGCCCCACGCCCCCTACCAAGCCCCCTATCTACTGTGGGTGGGCAATTCACAAAAGCCCCACGTCCCCTCCCCTTACTCCTCTTGGGACGAGTATGTATACTCGAAGCTCCGGCTGGGGCAAGGGGAACTCCTCCAGTGGCCGAAGCCGACTGAGGCGAATCCCTCGTCCCAGCACGGAGCTTGCCCTTCAACCGTCGGAGTTTACGGAGCCAAGTTATTTTACGGGCGGACCCTGAGGGTGGGGGTGGCCCCATCCTTGCTCTCAACGGGTCGTCTCCCCCCTCGATTTCCCTTACCGGGTCCCCCCCCCCCCCCCAAAAAAAAAAAAAAAAAAAAAAAAAAAAAAACTTCCTCCGGAACTTCCTCCAATGCCTCGCCGGCATGTCCCTCCATAGCGTCGTCAGGATCCATAACTGCAAAGGAGAAAGAAAATGGGTTACCTACACTTGCAGAAAGGACAGAAATACTTATCCATACTCATTCCCTCTGCCGGGGTAAAACCAACACACTCACCATGGAACCATTCATCGCACCCATCACACTGAATCATAACAGAACCATCGTCAGGCGTCCTGCAATAGCAGTATTTTTCCTTTCTCCAGTTTGGATTGGGAAGTTCACTATGATCAGAGCACTTCTTCAACTGATCATGGTTTACGGTCAGGGCCTTGTTACGGTATACCACTTGGTATACGTAGGGTGTGTATCTTTGTACGATTAAAGCTGGACCACTCCAGGGAGATTGCAGTTTCCTGCATTTTCCCTTGGGGGGTCGCCAAATCCAAAAGGTACACCCTATCACCCTCCTTAAACTGACGTACATATACCTTTACGTCATAATCCCGCTTCATCCGTCGCTGCGTCGACCTGAGGGTAGCTCTCGCAGCGTTATGTGCATTATGAATACTTTCTACCAGCTTCGCTGAATATTCATCAAGTGAGCGGTCAGGGACGGATGGGGGAAGGGGAAAAACTAACTCTGCTGGCTGATTGGTTTCACGCTCCAACATCAATTGATTGGGCGTGAATCCAGTACTTCGATTAACGGTAGAGCGAATGGCCCCAGCTATTTGAGCGAGATTACGATCCCACTGGTTCTGGGACTTCCCAATATAACATCTGACCGCATCCATTAATGTCCGATTGAAGCGTTCAACTTGGCCATTAGCTGAAGGTCGGTACGGGGTAGTCCTAGCCTTGTGTATGTGTAACAACTTACACATGTTTACAAATAGCTTACTCTGAAAGTTCCTGCCCTGATCCGTGAATATCTGAAATGGGTATCCAAACCGACAGAAAAATTCACTTACCGCAGCGTGGGCAGTTACCTCAGCCGTCTGGGAGGGCAGGGATACACATTCGACCCACTTAGTAAACTGGTCCACCATCATCAGGATGTACTCATTCCCTTGTGAGGTTTTAGGCAGTGGGCCCATGAAATCCAGATGGACTCGCTCCATGGGAGCTCCCGCGTGATATTTTATCATGGGGTGCTTCCCATACCTCACCGCCTTCTTATTTAGGTTGCAGGTGGCACATCTTCTGATGTACTCCTGGATGTCCCTGGACATTCCATACCAGAAGTATTTGGACTTCAGTTTACTCGTCGTACGATTCACACCAGCATGCGCGGCTGAGGGAAGGTCATGATTCAACCTCATCACCTCCTCGCGCAAGGACTGTGGCACAACTAGCTGGGTGTCATCATCTTTTTTCCTCCAGATGACACCCTCCTTGATGAAAAATAACTCTCGGTTTATCCAGAAGTTCTTTCCAGCGGGGTCCCATAAAAGAATGATACCCTCATCTGGTTCCTCTTTACTAACCAACCACTGACGCAGGGGTGTCAATTGATCGTCGGACTCCTGTTCTTTTCGAAGAACTTCCATCGAGGTGAGATCGACGTCAGGCCGGGGGTCGGTATTGTCAATTGTCACCCCATTGACCTTAACAGAGAAGGGGCCATCCATATGACCAATATCTAAATGAGTGATCAGGAGGTCCTCATCATCTCTGGGGGTAAGAGTTACTTCCGAGACCTTATTTCTCTGTGCAAGTCGGATTACATCGTTCACAGTATCTGTGAATTTTGCCCAGTTCTTATGAGCCTTCATGCAGTATGAACAACCACCACAAGGCAAACTTTCAGGATCGGTACCCAATCGGTAATTTTCACAAAGGAATTCACCGTCGGGTATCCGAGATAATGCATCTGCATTCTGGTGTTTTCTTGCCTGGTCGGTGTTCGACTGCCATGTCATATTGACCCAATTCTTCGAGCCAACGAGCTAACTGCCCTTGTGGCTCCTTGAAGTTCATTAACCACGTCAAGCTTCCATGGTCCGTACGTACCGTGAATGGTTTGCCCAGTAGATAGTGTCTATACTGTCGGGTAAACCTTATCACTGCCAGGAGCTCGCGTCTGGTAACACAGTAACGTCGCTGTTCGGGGGATAAGGAAAAACTACCATATGAAATAGTTCGTTCTTGTCCCTCCTGAACTTGAGAAAGCACAGCACCAATGGCGATCCCTGACGCATCGGTAGGTTCCATGACACATGCTCCGCCGACGATTGCTCCGCCGACATTTACTCCGCAAAACGCGACAATTGCTCCGCGACATTTGCTCAGCGACATTTGCTCCGACGTCAAATGCTCCGCCGACAGGTGCTCCGCCGACAGTTGCTCCGCCGACAGTTGCTCCGCCGACAATTGCTCCGCCGACAGATGCTCCGCTGACAATTGCTCCGCCGACAATTGCTCCGCCGACAATTGCTCCGCCGTCAATTGCTCCGCAAAACGCGACAATTGCTCCGCCGACATTTGCTCCGCCTGAAGCGACACTTGCTCCGCCGACATTTGCTCCGCCGACAATTGCTCCGCCGACTATTGCTCCGCCTGAAGCGACAATTGCTCCGCCGACATTTGCTCCGCCGACATTCGCTCCGCCGTCAATTGCTCCGCAAAACGCGACAATTGCTCCGCCGACATTTGCTCCGCCTGAAGCGACACTTGCTCCGCCGACATTTGCTCCGCCGACAATTGCTCCGCCGACATTTGCTCCGCCGACATTTGCTCCGCCGACAATTGCTCCGCCGACATTTGCTCCGCCGACAATTGCTCCGCCGACAATTGCTCCGCCGACAATTGCTCCGCCTGAAGCGACAATTGCTCCGGTGACATTTGCTCCGACGACATTTGCTCCGCCCAAAAAGTGTCCCAAACTACAAATGCTACTAGTACTACGACAAATGCTTCGTCGACAATATTTTTTTTACACGGGTTATTTTCGTTTCTTTTTTTTTCTTCTTCATTTTCTGAATGCATTTCATGAAATAATGTAGATGAAATGAAATGAATGAATGTTGATGAAGTGGGAGGAAAAAGGAGTTACCTAAAAGTCATTTCGAATATACTGAAATAACTTTCCATCTATCACTGTACGTCCCATATAATGTACACTAAACACTCATTACATGTCGTGGGAAGTTTTTAAAAACAAGTAGAGCAGCAAGCCACATTCCCCAATACGCGCATACCTCCTAGTCAATTTCTGGTAATTAGTGCAATAAATGCTCAGCCGTTTTTTTGCTATTCCCCATGTTTGATTAAAAAGAGAAAATCAAATTATAGCTCCTTTATATGCAAGTTCTCCGGCGAAAGATAATTACTCCACTCAAAATCTGTTTCATGTATTACTCATTAGCTGATCCAAAGCTCAAGGCTCTCTCTCTCTTTCTCTCTTGCTCCTCCTTTTCCTTTTAACACCCTTTTCTTGTCTTCTTGGCTCTTTTCTTTCCTCTCATGCTATTAGTCTTTTTTCAATTTCATCACTTCTTCTCTTCTCCCCCTCTCGAGTTCTATTTCTCTCGTGAAATTGTAACGTAATGTAGTACATTCTTGTTTAGAATAGTATTTTCAATAATATCCAGTCCGTTTTCTATAGGTTTCTTTCCTTCAGTTAAGTGTATGTAGCTTTACTATAATTATATATATATATATATATATATATATATATATATATATATATATATTAGTGTGTAAAACACCCCGTCTCATTCGAGTACTTTGTTTTCACTGACTTTAAGGGACTCACGGAGCCACCCGAAGAAGAGCAATTGGCTTATTATGAAGAACTAACATCAAACTGCATGAGAGAAAGATGGCGCCCTACTAAGTCAAACCGTATTTTTTTCTCATCGTGGAAAATTTCTGTAAGATCATTTAAAAATGAGTGGAAAGAAAAGACAGATGGACAAAATGGACGTTTCACCAAGGATTTCCCAATACTTCACCCCTTCTGGCTCAATTTAAGGCAGAACAGAGATGGATACCGATGAAAACTCGGACATTCAACTTGAAAATCTCACTCAGCAGTCAGTGCTTACTGGAACCAGCGAAGCAGGCCAGGACTCGCAGGAGTCGCACCCCCAAGCTGTCGGGGGAAAGGAGAAGGAAAAAGACGAAGACGAACCGCGGGCAGAGAAGAAGCGAAAGATCAATGGAGATCAAAAGGTGCAGGCAAGTACAATACAACCACTGAAGATTTACTAGCAAAGCTTCTTGACAGAATGGATCAAATGAACTCAAAATTCAATGACATACTGGCCAGATTAGACTTATCCCTTACTCAGATTGATAACAATAAGAGAGAGATAGAAGAAGTGAAGGAAAAGCAAGAAGGGATTGAGTTTGACATTGGTTCAATCAAAGAGAAATTGCACGCACAAGAAAAGGAGAATGAGAAGTTGCGCGAACGTCTGACAGACCTATCCGCCAGGGGAATGAGAAACACACTTGTGTTCCAAGGCTTTCCAGAGGGTGCTGAGAACAAGAATTGTGAAAATTTGATCCAGTCATTTGCCAAGTCGCATTTGCAGATTGAAGCTGAAGTAATCATCGAAAGGGCACATCGCAGCGGAAGCACCTCATCACCTCGACCAAGGCCGATTATTGCAGCCTTTAATCGGTACTCGACCAAAAGTATGATCCTGGTAAATCACGTCGCTTCTTGAAGGAGAAACCCTTTGAGCACAATGGAAAGCATCCTATTTACGTCGATGAAATGTTGCCCAAGGAAATTCGTGAACAACGGAAGAAGCTGATTCAGGAGAAAGGAGAAAGAATACAAGATGAAATAACTCAAAACGTCAAAGGAAAGAAAATATTATCATTCCACATCGAAATGCTGGAAACATTAAAAAAACAAAAACATGAATAATGTTATAGAGCTGGACTTACCTTGCCTACTTAAAAACAAGAAGAAAAGTGAAAAAGGAATACTTAGATTAGGTTAATGACAAGAACTTAACTCTGAGAGTGAACTTTTATAGGTGAATATGTGGAAAAAGCACTCAAAGGAAAAAAGGAAGGACCACGATGTAGAGCGCCACCTTGATCTCCCTAAGGCATACAGAAGAACTAGCCTTTGTTATGATTTGTTTTTTATGTTGTTTGTTTGTTGAACCTGAATGTTTAATATATGTTAAACCTGATCTTATAATGGTGGTATTTTTAAGTAATTCATATCTCAACTATGGATTTGAAGCTGATGACACATAATGTTAACGGATTGGGGGACTTTAAAGCAAGGAAACGTTATTTTAATTATATGCTTAAACAGAACAAAGATATTATCCTTTTACAGGAAACTCATTCTGTAGAAAAGGAAGAATCATTATGGAGAAATCAAGTTAGATCTGATATTATTTTCAGTCATGGAACTTCTAAGAGCAGAGGAGTGTGCACTATATTAAGAAAGACACCCGATTTTAAATTGTTAGACTCCATTAAAGATATAATGGGACGATTTTTATTGGTAAAAGTTGAAATTCAGAAGAAAGTTTATGTGATATGCAACATATATGCACCAAATAATGAGAAGGATCAGGTTGAGTTTTTTAAGAAGGTAGAATTGACCATACAAGATAACGTTGAAAATGGGGAAATTCTAATCATTGGTGGGGACTTTAATTTAATTCAAAACCTTGATCTGGACAGGGCAGGTGGCTCAATGAAAAGCATTTGGAAGCACTCTGTGAATCTTATAGAAAATCTGAAAATATATTTTGGTTTGGTTGATGTTTGGAGAATCAGAAACCCCTGCAAAAAAGGATTTACATGGAGAAGGTATAACCCACTGGTGCAATCTAGACTGGATTTTTGGTTAATCCATGAATCCTTACAGAATACAATTAGTGAAAATGATATCATACCGTGTGTTTTGTCTGATCATGATCATGTTAGTTTGCACATGAAAATTAAGACAAAAAATTCTGGTCCGTCCTACTGGAAATTTAACAATAGTCTATTGAATGATGTGGAGTATGTTAATGCTTTAGCTAATAAATACTCAGAATGGATTGGTGAGTTTACAGATAGTAATGATAAAGGAGGGCTATGGGATTGGTTAAAGTTTAACATTAGAGAATTTACTGTACCATTTTCTAAGAAGAAGAAATGTGAAAGGGAAGAGAAAAGAAAGGCTCTTGAAAAAGAATTGACAAAATTAGATGACAGGATGGCAGCAGAAGATATAGATGAAGAATTAATGAAAAAGAAAAGGGAAATAGAACAGGAGTTGTTTAAAATATATGACTATTTTGCAGATGGGGCAATCTTGAGGTCAAGGTGTACATGGTATGAGAAAGGGTAAAAGAGTACTAAATATTTTTTGTCATTGGAAAAAGGTCAAGCAGCAAATTCCAATATTGATGTTTTGATTTCAGATGTAGGACGTATTGATAAACAGTCTGAAATACAGGATTTCATTAAGAAATCATATAAAACTTTGTTTGAGAACAAAGATAAGGTGGAAGATGAGGTGAGCAAAGATTACATAAGTCAGAGTAACATCAAGCAACTCACAGACGAAGAAAGAAATTCATGTGAAGGAAATATCACTTGCTCTGAAGCTAGGGCAGAATTATTAAAAATGGCTAGAAATAAAACACCTGGGAACGATGGGTTAACTGTGGAGTTTTATGAGATGTTTTGGCCTTTGATATCAAAAGAAGTTATTGATTCTTTCAATTTTGCATATGAAAATAGTGTAATGTCTGTGTCACAAAGACAAGGTACAATTAAACTCATCCCTAAGCCTGATAGAGATAAACACACACTGAGCAATTGGCGTCCCATAACTCTTTTAAATGAAGATGTTAAAATACTTTCTAAATGCTTGGCGAAGAGAGTTGCTAAGGTGATAGGAAAGTTAGTAGATAGTCAACAAACTGCCTTTATTAAAGGCAGATACATAGGGGAAGGAATAAGATTAATATCAGACCTCTTACAATATACTAAGGAGGAGAATTTGAGAGGTATTATGCTAGCCCTTGATCTATCAAAAGCATTTGATTCAATAAGCCACAGGTACATGCTAAATTGTTAAGAAGCGTTCAATTTTGGACCATCTTTCATACAATGGGTTAGAACATTGCACACTAATATAAGTAGTTGTGTATTGGTGAATGGATTTACCACTGGATATTTTCCAGTGTCTAGAGGAGTCAGACAAGGTGATCCTCTGGCTCCTTTACTGTTTATATTGAGCTTGGAAGTTGTTCTTACAAGACTTAATAATAATGATAATATTCAGGCTTTTGAATTTAGTGGAAAACAAATAAAGTATACAGCTTATGCTGATGACATAACTTGCTTTTGTAGGAATATACAATCAATGAAGATGGTTTTCAAAGTTTTTGAAGAATTCTCAATCATATCAGGTCTTTATTTGAATAAAACAAAAACGGAAGGTATATGGGTTGGGAAAGATAGGCACAATGGAGAAAAAACAAATGATATACATTGGGCAGACAAAAGCATAAGAATTTTAGGCATTCATTTCTCATATGATCAGGAAGTAGTCAGGAAACTAAATTTTGATAAGAGACTGGATGAAATAAAATGTACTTTCTTAAGATGGAAGAATCGGGGGTTAACTTTAATAGGAAAAATTCAACTGTTGAAAACATTTGTTATGTCTAAGATTATGTATATAGTTTCCAATATTGAAATACCCGATGATTTTGTTACGGAGGTTGAAAAGTTGATGTTTCAGTTTATATGGAAAGGTCCAGATAAGATATCACGGGCAACAATGATTGCAGATTATACTGAAGGGGGTCTTAAATTCCCGAAACTAAAATGCATGAAAGAGACACAGCTGGTTAAGTGGATTCAGAGATATTATACAGAATCAGATCATCATTGGAAGTTGTTCTTTGACCACTACAGTAAACGATTTGGTGGAAAATTGATTTTTATGAGTAATTATTCTATGAACAAGTTGAATTCTCTTGGAATTCCCATATTTTATCATAACTTGTTGTTAGCATGGTCCAAGACAAAGGAGTATAATCAATTTGTTGATGATCAAGGAGCCCAAGCAAGTGTACTTAGTCAAATTGTTTGGAACAATCAATATATTCTTATTGATAATAAATCAGTTTACTGTAAGGCCTTTCATGAGGCAGGTCTATGTTATGTATATCAACTTTTTGATCTACATGGAAACATTGTGCAATTTAATCTTTGGAAAGCAAGAGGAGTACCAGGTAAATACTACATGATATATTTGGCAATAGTATCGCTAGTCAGGAAGAAATGGGGAAGTTCATTTAATCAATTATTGATACAAATGTTCTTGGAGAACATAGATTTTGAACATGATCAGTCTGACCTTTTGACAGTAGAAATTCAAAAACTAAAAGCTAGAAATATTTATGTTGATTTAGTTAGTAAATTGACATGTAGACCTGTCTGTGAACCCCTATTTTCCACTAAATATGGGATAGAAGGGGAGGAATGGCCACAAATGTATCTACTCCCATTTAAATGCACAATAGAAGTTAAGATGAGAGTCTTCCAGTTTAAAATTTTGCATAATATTCTATACACCAATGAGAGACTATTTAAAATGAAGCAAGTTCAGACAGAACTTTGCACATTGTGCGAGACCTCTGTTGAAACTCCTTTACACCTTTTTTATGAGTGTAAGGTTGCTGAAGATTTAAGACGAGCTTTTGTTGATAAAATTGGTCTAAAGCTATCTGTCAGATATGAGGATCTATCTAGGAAAAGAATGATGTTTGGTTTCATAAAGGATTGGAAGGGACCACATAAAATATTATTAAATCACTTAATTATCTTATTGAAGAGATACATTTATATTCAGAAATGCAGGAATTTAGTAGTAAGTTTCATAGGTTTTGAAACGTTCATTTGCAAAATCAGACATATAGAATTCGTAATTGCTAAACAAAAGCACAAAGAAAACATGCACTATAGAAAATGGTTCCCTATTGAGAATTTATTTTAATTATCCATAATTATATTTTGATAATGATATAGTTCAAACCACACGAGACTGATTTTTAGTTTTTACATCAGGTCTGTTTGTTTGTTTGTTTGATTGTTGTTGTTGTTTGTTTTTTTTTGGGGGGGGGTATAATTGTTACAGTGATTCGTATTTGATTATTGTTCTTTTAATGTTATACAATTATTTAATTCTTGTATGATTGTTGTTTTGTAATGTTACAACAAATTTCGAAAATCAATACAAATTTGGGAAAAAAAAAAAAAAAAAAAAAAAACATCAAACTGCAACATAATGATTTGTATAAATGGGAATAAGCAGAAAGGCTAAGAACTAAACCATAAAGATAATAAAATAACAGTGTTATTCATTTTCTTTATTCGTATCGTTTCAAATAATAATTACAAAAACTTACATCACATATTCAACCAAACAATTTCATGATGCAGATATGTTATATCATAAGTTACTATCATTTCCTGAAAGAACTTTTTTCAAAATTATCTTCATATTGTTTCAACCTAATTCTTCTACAAACTGTATAGGCCTAATTTTCATGACCGTCACATCATTTTCTACTCGGTTTATCTTCTTCTTATCTCAATCCCAATCAATTTTGTATTGGAGTTCTGGTCATCCAATTACATTTCGGAATAAACCGTTTCAAAGCATTATGAAATTAGATTAGGTGTACATAAACAAGATTTAGGGATTATCGAATCGATAATTTTGCACACGAAAGTCCGCCTCAGGCACTTGCGCTGCATGCATAAACGAGAAGTACTACAAGGGACCAAACTCAATTTGTTCTGGCATGAATGTTCAGCCAGAATCCAGCCATTTCTTGACATTACTAAATATACATGATAAAGGCCTTTGACGAGCAACTCCCTTTCAGGGAACCTTTAAAAAAAGTTATGACATTCTTCCTAACTCATAAGGGGGGAAAATGCGAAAACACACAAAAAATCCTTTTCCCAAAACTTAAGGTTGTTTTTAACCAGTTTTTGGATATGCATTATTATGCAAGTACAAAGTAGGCCTATTTATGCGTCATTCCGAATTGTCTCCAAAACTAGGCAACACGCAAAAAGAACAGACATCCGAGATATTGATCAAAGAATCTTTTAAAAACCAAACTCGAAAACAAGAGGATTGAGCACCATACAATTAATACAATTAACATATCAAAGAATCTATGCTGATATTGCAAATATGTTCAAAAAGGATAAGAAACATTTCTCTTACTCCTGTTAACCGAACAATTGCCAAAACACTCTCAAATGGTATGCAACAGGCAGCATTATAACATAAAAACAATCCTACATATCAATTGTTGGATGGTAAATATCCTTAATAACAATCTAACAAATTACAGCTCAAACAGGAAACGTACATTCGTCGAACTGCACTAAAATAGAAAGATTGCAAAATAAGCTTTTAAAATTAATAGGCAGCGTTAAACGGGGTGGATGAGAAAAACAAATGAAAACATGTTTTGGGTAATTTGTTTTCTTGATTATTACCCACATATTTCCAGCTTCCTGACTATGACTATCATGCTGTGAATCATCAATCAAGTAATATATCCTCTCGGAGGGAATATGTACATTGCTTTAATGTTCTGTCTACAATTTCTTTCTCTTGACCTTCTAGATAATGATCTGATTTACATGAAGACCTCACAAGTATGGTGTTTCATAACATTCCTGAGGAAGAAAATGATTGCATTTTGAAAGGGTTATAATTTGTTTTCCCTTTAAATATTTTTTTTTTTTTTTTTTTTTTTTGGGGGGGGGGGGTAAATAACCGCAAGATTATTCAAACTGTCATATGATTACATCTTATGGTAACTCTTCAAGATATAAGAAAAACCTATGGTGAAAGAACAAAGAAAATGTCTAAAATAAAAACCTCGATTTACTCCCAAATAGCTAAAGTGGATTTAGGTCCTTTTGCAAGAAAACTCTTCATATTCTTGGCGTATTAAATACCTACATCAAGGGATTATACAGCTCCACACTACTATAAAAGTACAATTATACTGATATTGCAAATGGCTATATATTATGGAGGTATTAAACAACTGGTAAGCCGGAGAAAATTACTGAACGGCATCTCCAGAACAGACATTTTCAGGCACCTTAAGAAAGCTTAAATAATATCCGGCACACTTCGGCAAACAATATATCATATATTCTCTTACAAAATTAATCCAAAGAGAGTATAGGAATGTTCAGAGTAGAAATATCCAGTGGACATACACGGGATGTAAACTCAACATCAGAATCCTTGTTTACCGAGCTCTTCCCCCACTGTTTACTACCAAATTATGAACAACCTGGATGTTTACGATGCAAAGTAAGCATTCATTTTGAAATCAAGTAGCTCTGGAGCCACATTAGAGCATATCAAAACAACAACAACAACAATAGAAAAGTAACATGACCATATACTCCACTTTCATCCACAAGAAATTCCAGTATAGATGAAGAGTGATTTTTTTTTGCAGGTCACATTCATTGGTTGGGTACAAACTATGGTGCCTACCCATCATGATGCCAAGCTTTATTTATCCTAATGGATGGCCCAATAGCTCTGAGGAACACTTCCATATCTCCATCCCCATCGTATCGCTGGCACAGAACCTTCAGCCTGTGCTGGTGTGCCACATAGCTTCTCCTCTTCCTTCTTTTTACTGGAATTCCCAGCGCAGATTGTTGTAGTTGAGTATCTGTCAATGCCCAATCCTTTCGCAGGGCCGAGAGGAAGGACCAAAAGGGAGGATGAACACGCCCTTAAAAGGAAAAAATACCAAGCATTATACAGTCTGAATAAACAAAGCAAAACGTAAAGTTCACGGACACCCGAACAAAAATAAAAGTTGACTAAAAGATCGTGAAGACTTGGTTTAAACCAGCATTTTTGAGCTACCTTTTGAAATGTGCAAACGTCAACTAAAATGGTATAACTTGATCTGAAGATCATTTCCATAGGCAATATCATGGGTACTAAAATCACTCTCGACCTTCTACACTCGTCCAGGCGGGTACGCAGGATTTTTTCAAGGGGGGAGGGGGTGGGGTTTAACATTAATAAATCGGGCCGAAAATTTCGCAACGACTCAGCCAGCCGCTGAATAAGCGGGGGGGGGGGGGGGGGGGGGGAGGTAAGAGGACACTTTTTTCTTTTTTTTTGGTCCCAAAAAAATCGCAACGACTCAGCCGACCGCTGAATAAGCGGGAGGGGGGGGGGGGGGGGGGGGGGGTAAGAGGACACTTTTTTAGGTCATCCATGGGAGTAATTTTTTTTTTAAACCTCTGGGGGGGGGTTAGGGGGGTTTACACACATAGAAATACCAAAGGACACTTTTCTTTTTTTGTTGGTCTCGAAATTTGAAAATTTGAAAATTTTGCTCCGTTGGGGTGGGGGGGGGGGGGGGTAAGGTCACCTTTTTTAGGTCAGCCATGGGAGTAATTTAAAAAAAAAAACCTCTGGGGGGAGGGTTTTTTTTAGGGGGGTTTACACACATAAAAATACCAAAGGGGGGGTTAACCCCCCCCCCCCCCTGCGTCCGCGTCTGCACTCGTCATGCCCTTGGTGTCATCTAATCTCACTTTGTGAATAAATAATATTATGAATGCTTATTGAAGTGATCCCGACCAATACCTGCATGATGTAGTGATTATATTTTGCGCATATTTAAGTTTCTAACGAATGCAATGTTTAATCCACTATTTCTAAATGATATCTACCAACAAATTATTCTGATTAATAGATAACAAAAGGAAAACGATTTTCTTTTTCTATGAATGGGCGCAAAAAGAAAGCATATTGACAATATTGAGATCGGAAAGTTCGATGTCGTAACGCACCGCGCTACAACTAAAACAAATGTATTCTAGAACGAGTTCGAACTTCGCGCACATCAGCTTATAATTACAAATAATTTATCTCAATATAGAGCTCCAATAAAGGTAGGGCAACCAGGGGTGTCGCCAAAGGGGGGTGAGGGGTGCGACACCCCCCCCCCCCCACCTGTCAGGATATTGTCGGTAAAATTGCGCTGCCGTCGGGGAAAAAAGAGAAAAGGGGGAGGGAAAAAAAAAGAGGGAAAGGGAAAGACAAGAAAAAAGAAAAGGAAAAGAAAAAAAAAAGGAAAGAAAGGAAAAGAAAGGAAAGAAAAGAGAAGAAAGAAAAAAGAAAAAAAAAGAGGGAGGAGAGGAAAGAAAGGAAAAGAAAGAAAAGAAAGAAAACGAAAAAAAGAAGAAAAAAGAGAGAAAAGGGAAACAACAGAAACGGGGGGTGAAAGAGAGGAGAGAGAGGAGAGGTAAGAGCCTGAGAGAGGAGGAGTGGGTATAAAAAAGAGAGGGGGTTGTTGGGTTGAGTCGTCTCGTCGAGGGAGCAAGAAAGACACGGGTAAATATGTTGCTGTGTCGGGTCAGCTGTGTCGGTATTCTTGCTCAATCCTCGTGTAGGCCTACTATATCAATGCAGAAGTTTGAAGTCGGTGAGATGTATATTGTCAGTCGGCCGACAAGTTTTTTTCCCCTTCGAACTGTGACTGTTTATCCGCTGTGTCGACTTCGAGAGGGACTGCAACTACAATACTTGTATTTTCTCGAAGTTTCACTTTCCTATAATATCAGCTAAAGAAATCAGAGGTTTAAAATTTTCGGGGAAACTAATTTCAAACAAGGATTACGAGTCAACAACGGTACGAAGAATCGTCTTCCTTTCTCTATATTTTGATGAAACGCCAAAAATTCCGCGCTTCGATCGGGGGGGGGGGACTTCATTTAGACGAATCGTAAACGGTACAACGAATCATCTGCTTTCTCTGATAATTTAAGGAAACGTCAAAGCTTCCGCGCTTCGCGCGAGAGGGAAAAACTGAATTCAGATAAATAGGGCTTATTAAGAGTCGAAAACGGTGCAACGAATCGTCTTCTTTCTCTAATAATTTAATGAAAGGTCAAAACTTCCGCGCTTCGCGGGAGAACTGAATTCAGATAAGGATTAAGAGTCGAGAACAGTACACCGAATCGTCTTCTTTTCCTAATAATTTAAGGTAACGACTAAGCTTCCGCGCTTTGCGCGGGAGGCCCATATCACCCACACCCCCTAATGAGCGCGCAAAGGTGATTCGCTTACTCACCAGCGCCCCTCCCTAAAATAAGATCCTAGCTCCGCGCCTGCATTAAAATATATAGCTATGATGCTGTCTAAGTTGACGAAATCATTCGTTTATTAAAAAACAATTTAGCCTTCGGCCCCGGGTTTATAGCGCTAAATTTGTAGATATTGGGACATTTAATTTTGTCGGTAATTGGTGGCTAGTTTTGTCGGTAATCGTTGGCCTCTACACACCCCCCCCCCCCCCCCCCCACTGAAAAAGGTCTAGCGACGCCCCTGAGGGCAACTGCATGAACATCAAGGCAAATTACCATAGAATAAGGGAGTTTACAGATACAATCTGCGCATGGGTAGATAAAGGTCATTTGTACCAAAATGGTAAAACCCACAGAGATGAATACTGGAAATGCGCTCAAGAAAGTTATGTAATATTATTCATTTATGCAACAACGGTACATTCTATGATACGCAGATGGAAGTATTCTTTTCAAGAGGTCAAACAAAAGGTATTCATGAAGCACATCTAGGATTTTGCAGTTATTATTCTAAGATGCTCAAAGTGGAACTTCTCCATGTGTAAAAGATCTGTGGATATTTGGGGTCATTTGTACCATGTGCTATCTGTAAACTCCCTTATTATTTGATACTTTGATTTTGATTACAAGTTTCATGACATCTTCTTTCATGCTTATGTTCATGCTCATGGTCATGCTCATGTCTTTCCCATTTTCAAATAAAATTGCGTCCTGAGGTAATTCTGCGTGCGTCCTGAGATAATTCTCCGTTCCTCTATCCATTGGTGCTATTTGGTTTTGAAATAATTTCTAGGTTTTGAGATATACCTTGTGCATGAATATTTATCTATTTGATACGTTATAATGTGCATTGCATAGAATTTTAATTTAGGGAAATAAAAGCTACATACCGATGAGATTACGGAAGGCATTAATGTTCCACCCTTCGCACACATTGTTTGTCCTATCCGCATCATGGATAGTGATTTGGTGGACGTTCCACGCTTGGGGGGGGGGGGGAATCGTGGCGGTGTTAAGTGTCCGTCCGCTCTTAACGTCCCGGTGACATATGTCCTGTCGAAGTAATCTACCACAGGCTGAAGGGCAGGGGTGGGCATGGTACGCCTTAGGAATTCCATGCCTCGCACCACGTCTTGAGGAGGTAGGAAGGCCAAACCGTCCATCATCCCAAGGTAGGTGCGGACTCCCTCATCTGTTGACAAGATATGAACAAACATTTCTCATTTATAAGCAAATTACAGTACTGCTTTGTGACTTGAACTTAGAAGACAATCCAATATTTTGTTACCCATCTAGTTGATTTGTCTTCAAGTTGAAAAAAGAGGAGGGAATGGTAAAGGTTGTAATACTTGAAAGGTTCAGACATTAAAAAAAACTATGATAATATACAATGATCTCTCAATTTAGTTTCTTAATTGTGATATGTAAAGTATGGCCAGATCCCAGTTGTTATACATGTACACTAAACATATATTCTTTATCTTAAGATTCTTTTCCCAAGAGTCAGAACTAAAACTACATCATTGATAACACATTGTAACTGACAGGCCTAGGACCTACTTTTCCCCATAATTTCGAAGAGGGAACTTTGTGTTAAGTTTTGATATGCATGCGCATAGCTGGTCGCGGTAAACCCCCCCCCCCCCCCCCAAAAAAAAAAAAAAAAAAAAAAAAAAAAAAAACGAAACATGACAAGAAACGTCAAGCTTCACCTCCCAAAAGCTGCCCTATTACAATATCGCAACTTTGTGAACGTGTCTGATGTGAACGTGAATGTTTACCTTGCAAATATAACCCTCTGAGGCCATTGTCAGCTACCCTCTTCCAAGTTCGTTGGGTGAGATGGAAAAAACATCCGTGCAGCTGAACTGCATTTCCCAAAGAAAACTGGACCGCACTCCTAGCGGCCTCTTCAAAATCGGCCACGATTGTCCTAGGTGCGTGTGCATCATGCCCTCTATCAATGAGGGCTTCCATCAGAGCGTTGAAGAGCCTGATATAAAGAGCCCGAGTCTTTCCTGACATCAGTGCATAAACACAAGATACTGCGCCTTCGTCAACTTCTGCTCTGATGCAGTATACCTGCAATTTTAATGAAAATGGACTTCATTTTATAAACAATACATGAAAATGGAGTAGAGGAATAATTATGAGAAAACTAGTGAGCATGACACAGATTTTAAGAATTTATACTAGTCTGGTGTTCATAATGTACACGTGTACAGGCGTGTTAATATGGTCATAGCTGGAGGGTAGGGGGGGGGGCAAACATTCCTGGGGACCTCAACAAATGATTACTACCAGCATACAGCCCTAGCCCCCTCCGAACAAGCATATTTTTTCCCATCTTTATATGTTATAAGTGCAAGGTCTAGAATTTTCTTTAAATAAATACAAAAAAGGAAAGTAGCTTCACTAGGCAAAGTAGACCTATTAACACTCCACATAACAGATTACAATACTAAAACGGAGGAGGGGTATGAATATAGCAAGGAATAAAGAAAAACATTTGAAGAGTTTTTCTTCCTTTTTTCATTTCCCCCATTCTCCCCTTCTGTCTTTGAGCCCCCCCCCCCCCCCCCCGCCCGCCTCCCCACTTGTGTGTCCGTCATGGAATATCAACTTTTGAATGGCATGTGGTAATTAATCTGTATTAATCTTGTGTTAATATTTTCTTCGTATAGTGCATCTTCCTCTTTCTCACAAATGCCCTCTTCACCTTCTGATAAGTGCCCCTTTTAAGCTGAGATAAAAGCCCTATTTCGTCTGATTACTTTCCGTTCTTACAGTGCCACTTTTCACCACCGAATAGTTCATCTTTTGAAGTGCCCCCTAATATGATCTGTGAACCCTTTTCCTTTCTGATATTATTTTCCCTTTTGATAATTTCCCCTTTTCCCTATATATCCCGATGTCAAATTGTGCTCTAGAGTAAACAAAGGAGGCGACCACCTCCAGATGACTAGAGAGGCTTGATAACAGATTCCCCTACTAGAATCAGCACAAAGTGCAGCAGTGGAGCAGGGCGCAGTCCTGAGTAGAAAGGACACAATACCCTAGACTATACCACAGGGGCGGCAATTTCTTTTCATGACCAGGAGAACGAAATGCGAGGGACGAAGGAACAGTGGCGTAATGAGCAAAAACGTTTGGGGGGAGAAGAACAAAAACCGCATCACCACCACTCTTACATTTTACGCAGGCCCTGGGAACGTTTTTCCAAGTGGGAGGGGTGGGGGGTGCTAAAGTATTTACGATCAGGTAGAGCAAAACAAAGCAAAGTGGAGCGTAAATTGGGTGTCAAGGGGCAGAACCTCAAGAAGCTCAGCGGATTTAGGCATTTTTTAAGGTCAGATGAGCATATTTTAATAGCTTATTTGTGATACTGGCATGGAGGTCACTTATTGGAGTGTGGTCCATGGGGCGGAGCCCCCGGAAGCTCAGGGGTTTTAGGCATTAAATTGTGATCAGGGGCCACCTTAGGGCCCTTAGTGGGGTCCAGGGGGCAGAGCTCCCGAAAGCTCAGGGAAAAATCATGCCATTTCAACAACATTTGTAAATCACTGGTATCGAATTAAAAATAAACTACGTTATAATTTAATTTCGGGGACAACTGCCCCCAATGCTCCCGCACGTGTAAGCAAGTGCGAGGGACCATAGTGAATGAGAGGTGTGAAGGTGACGGAAGTGACTACCCCCTCACAGGTTTTTGAAGTTTTGTTGTATTAAAAAATGACATTCCTTAGCAAAACTATAGTATAAAAACAAGCAATATACTTTTTTCACAGTTCAATTTTCTCTGTATTTACTTGTACATTTTGAAGGATATTATGCAAGGGAGCGTAGCTACCGAGTAAGAAGATTTGTGCATTTTTATTTGTCTAAACGCTGCACTCTTGGGGCCCTCCAGAGCCTAAAAGTGTGTTGCAGTCTAGTCAGTATTTGCTATACATTTGTTTGTGTGCACTTTTTCAAATTTTAAAAAAATTGAGGGGGTCGTAACTCCCCTCCCCCCGTCCCCCGGGATCGCCGCCCCTGCTATACCATATTTAACAGTGCCCCTAAATCACCAAAGGAGTGTGGAGACAAAAATAGGTAGGTTTTTCCAAAGCTCGCTCGCATTTACTAGATACTATATTATCTTATCATATAAGGCAAATCTTTGTATAACACCATAGCCTTCAGTGTTAGAAAACCTTTACAAAATAAGCTTGCTCGGTTGGCTCGCAAATTAATATCAGATCATTACCATGCAGATATTTATCTGGAACCATGTGGAGATGACGAAAATGATCCCCGATTAATCAGATGCGGCGATATGATGTCTCAAAGTGGTATTTTCCGCCTTGTTTTCATCCTTTGGAAGTGCCCATGTTAAAAAGTGCCCCTATTTTGGTGCCCCTACACAGACGCTCTGCCGCCCCTGGTCTTGTTTGTTGCTCGGACAGGATGCCAGTATAGACAGATTCGTTTAATAAATCATGGAAATGCAAGCATCACATTACACCAACAGAACTTTTATTATCCCTAGCTCATTTTTTTCCGAATGGGGTGTCATGCGAATACTGATGACAGGGCAGAAAATGAATTCTCTAGAAACATTAGAAACGTGATGATCTCTATGAAATTGAGATATCGTTTGCCGAATGACTTTTAGGTAGCCTGCTTCACTTGGTCTTTATTCACTCTCGTGTGAAGTATGTATCAAATGAGAGGCATCAACATGAAATAAGATGATCCAAGAGTCAGCTGGATACAAGTAATGTGAATAGTCGTAATTCTAATCAGAAATGACTGGGATCTAGTCAAAATACGACTAGAATCAGTAAGAAGAAACTGTAGAATAATAGTTGCACCCAGCCGAGGTAGACCCTTTCGGTCTAGTCACAATAGTTTCTCTATTTTTCGCGCCGAAACTTTGACATTTCATTAAAATTATTAGAGAAAGAAGACGATTCATTGTACCGCTCTCGACTTTTAATCCTTGTCTGAATTCAGTCCCCCCCCCCCCCTTCTACGCGTAGCGCGGAAGTTTTGACGTTTCATTATTCATTAGAGAAAGAAGACAATTCGTTGTACTGTTTTCGAATCTTATTCCTTGTCTGAATTCAGTTTCCCCCTCCCGCGCGGAGCGGAAGCTTTGACGTTTCATTAAATTGTTAAAAGAAAGAAGACGATCCGTTGTACCGACTCTTAATCATTGTCTGAATTTTCAAAAATGTTTCGTTGTCCGACAAAAAGTCACAGTTCATAGGGAAAGAAAAGCCGGCCGACCGGTATATTACATATCACCGACTTCAATCTTCTGCATTTGTATAGTACACGAGGATCGAGCAACAATACAGACACAGCAACATAATTTTCTATGCGTATCTTTCTTGCTCCCTAGGCCGACGCGGCGACTTCACCCAACATCCCCTCTCTTTCTTACTCCCACCCCTCTTCTCTCAGGATCTTACCCCTCTCTCTGCTCTCTTTCACCCCCGTTTCTTTTGTTTCCTTTGTTTCCCTTTTCTCTTTTTTTTTTCTCTTTCTTTTTTTTCTTTTCCTTTCTTTCCTCTCGTTCCTCTTTTTTTTTCTCTTTCTTTCTTCTCTTCTCTTTCCTTTCTTTCTTCTCTTCTCTTTCCTTTCTTTTCCTTTCCCTCTCATTTCCCCCTCCCCTTCTCTCATTTTCCCCGACAGCAGCGCAATTTCACCGACAATGTCCTGACAGGGGGGGGGGTGTCACACCCCCTCATACCCCTTCCCTTTTAGCGACGCCCCTGGTTAGAGAGGATAGGGCACCGACAATTTTTTCGAGGGGGGGGGGAGGTTATAGAAAGAGTCATGTCTTTGCTTCTTTACTACATGCATGCATACCTGTGTGAAAATAGCGGGTGCTCTGGAAAAGGTGCCATCCATGTACCACGTGCTAGCAACGGCGAGACGTCGTAGTTGGGAATCAGTGGCAAACAATATCAGCCTGTCTTGCCCCGGCCCGGAATCGTAGAGGAGAAAGCGCTGTCCTTCTACATCACCGGTCAGTGTCCATTCGTCAGGAATCTCCAAGGTTTCTTTTGATTCGGGTTCTGCCGGGTATGCAGCTCGTCTGGAAAAAAAGTAAAAGATCAACAGATAAACAATCAAAATTTCTGTCATTTCGCTTGGTGTTTCTAAGTCTAGCTGTATATCAAAATGAGAGAAGGGGAGATTAACATTGTTTTGAGAGAAAAGACATCCATCATAGCGCGGCTTTAAAAAGCTGATTACCTTAAATAAAAAATAAAAAAGTTCAATTCAAATATCATAACCTACTACAGTATATTAAGTATCTAAACACCTCTGTAGCCCCGCCCCTGACACTCATGATGTTTGCCAAAACAGAACAGGCACGAAACTACATTATACGTAGGATCCCTGATAAATAGGCCTGCTGGTGGGACCTGAACGGGGTGAGTGGGGTATCCCTCCCAAGATGACTCCGTCAAATTAAATTGATATATAAAACTAACATATTAATTCGGCTTATAATGTGATTTTGTATTGTAAATAATGATAATTCTCCATAAAGTGTCAACATTTGTGATTGCTTTAATAATATTAAAAACAACTTTTCATTGAAGGAGATTTTAAAGAGTTTTTTAAGGACGGTGTGTGGTTATCCATCGCCCCAAATGGTAGGGGTGGGGAGTTTAGATGCAGCAGATACAATTATTTTATGCATACCTCTGTCTTTGGACGTCCCTCCTAAGGGCTGACAGCTGTCCCAACTGCCCTCGAATCTCCGGGTGCGCTACCATGAGGGCGTTAGCAACTATTTCGGTTGTCGGGCCACTGTTGACATCCCTCGCGGTTCTCTTTAGGCCTGCCCGCGCTGCTATGACCCTTGTTCTATCCTGATCAGGTTCGTGGTTATGGGGCGTCGCCGCCATAACTCCCCCATATTGAGGGGGGGGGCATTCGTTGTTATTGCCCCACTGCATGCTTCGGATCGTTGTCTCTCGCACTGCCATCTAATTTTCCCGTCTAAATGGGTCCTCTTCTTAACGTATGCGTGTCCTTCCCCTGTTATTTTCTAGAACTTCCATGACTTTACTTGCAGATGAGTAAGATGCATGTGCTTGCTTGCATTGAGTTTTATTTCAGGTCTTACATATTGATGAGCTGTTTGAAATTAACTAGGAGGTATGCGCGTATTGGGGAATGTGGCTTGCTGCTCTACTTTTTTTAAAAAACTTCCCACGACATGTAATGAGTGTTTAGTGTACATTATATGGGACGTACAGTGATAGATGGAAAGTTATTTCATTATATTCGACATGACTTTTAGGTAACTCCTTTTTCTTCCCACTTCATCAACATTCATTCATTTCATTTCATCTACATTATTTCATGAAATGCATTCAGAAAATGAAGAAGAAAAAAAAAGAAACGAAAATAACCCGTGTAAAAAAAATATTGTCGGCGAAGCATTTGTCGTAGTACTAGTAGCAATTGTAGTTTGGGACACTTTTTGGGCGGAGCAAATGTCGTCGGAGCAAATGTCGGCGGAGCAATTGTCGGCGGAGCAATTGTCACTTCAGGCGGAGCAAATGTCGGCGGAGCAATTGTCGGCGGAGCAAATGTCGGCGGAGCAATTGTCGCTTCAGGCGGAGCAATTGTCGGCGGAGCAATTGTCGGCGGAGCAAATGTCGGCGGAGCAATTGTCACTTCAGGCGGAGCAATTGTCGCGGAGGAATTGTCGGCGGAGCAAATGTCGGCGGAGCAATTGTCGCTTCAGGCGGAGCAATTGTCGGCGGAGCAAATGTCGGCGGAGCAATTGTCGCTTCAGGCGGAGCAAATGTCGGCGGAGCAAATGTCGGCGGAGCAATTGTCGCGTTTTGCGGAGCAATTGACGGCGGAGCAATTGTCGGCGGAGCAACTGTCGGCGGAGCATTTGACGTCGGAGCAAATGTCGCGGAGCAATTGTCCCGTTTTGCGGAGTAAATGTCGGCGGAGCAATCGTCGGCGGAGCATGTGTCGGGTTACCGCATCGGTATCCAGAATGAACGGATCCACAGAGTTGGGTAGTGCAAGTACAGGGGCGATGGTCATTAGTCTTTTGACTCGATCGAAAGCATCTTGATGCTTTTCTTCCCAATGGAACTTATTCTTGCCCGTAAGACCATATAATGGTCCTACTACTTGGGCATAGTCCTTAAGGAAGATTCGATGGTAATTCGATGGCATAGACCAAAACCCATACGAACAAACTCATATAGCCCATTTTGGTGATGAATGCTGTCTTCTGACGGTCTTCTTCCCTGAGATTAATCTGCCAATAAGCAGAGTTGGCATCCAGTTTCGAAAACCATGTATTTTCGGCTAGAGTATCCAAACACTCTTCAATGCAAGGAAGGGTGTAGACGTCCTTTTTCGTAACATTATTTAGTTTACGATAGTCTATACACCATCGGACGCTTCCATCTCGCTTCCTAATCAGTACAGGGGCTGATGCCCATGGTGACATTGAAGGTCGGATAACTTCAGCTGACAGCATTTTATTCAGGCATGCTCGTTCCTCCTGTGCAAAGTTCATGGGAGTGCGCCTCATTCTCTGCTTAATGGGGGCAGCCCCACCTGTATCAATTGAATGGGTAATTGTCGTAAAATTACCCAAATCAAATTCGTCTCTGGCGAAGACACATTCAAATTCTATCAACAAGCCCTTCAATATTCCCTGTTCTTCTGGGATTAAAGACTCGGAAGATCGTTCCCAAAGATCCTGCAGATGGGAGGGAATTTGTGCATCTTCTATCAAATCTACTTGACGGATCTTCTGGGCGGGAATATCTGACTCGGTGGGTTCCATAACAGAGGCTCCGAGAGCTTCACCAATGAGTTTCCCTTTTTTCCATTTTAGAAACACATTAGTTGCATTAAGAGCATACAACTGTATTGAACCCTTCCCACCATGTAGAGTACGTGGGACAAACCCGGCCAAGGCTACATCCGGCTCCACAATGAATTGGTCCATCATATGTAATGAATCGAGAGTGCACCGCACCCGTTTGACCGTCATCGGGGGGATGGTTACTGATTTCGCAAGGAATACTCGAGACGTATTCGCATCTTCGCCACAAGTCATTTTAATACACTCACCCTGAAAGGTTAATAAGGAGTCCGGTATATTGATGTATGCACGATGTTTCTGCAGGAGGTCTGCTCCTAACAACATATCATCATCGATTGGGGCAACATAAACGATCCAGAGTCGTTTCCCGGGTCCTCGGAGACAAAGGAAACCTTCAGCCCGGGACTTCTCTCGGGACATTCTAATTTAAAATGCCCTAATTTCCCGCACTGGTAGCAAGCCATATTCCGGCCCGGTGAGAAATTCCCCTGGGCGGGAGAGGCTCTGCCCCTGAAGCGGGCGGGAGAAGCTTGTGACTTTCTCACACTCTCAACCAGACTCTGTACTGTAGTCTGTAAAGGCCCTATCACTTCAAGGGACGTCTTCAATGATTCAACAAGTTGAATCACCGAGTCCATCTTGTCCTCCATCTTATCCACCTTGCCCTCCAGAGAAGCAACCCTCTTTTCCAAGCCGCCTTGTGCCGGAGGGGTTGGGGGCAAGATCGATTTTCGAACAGTGGAAGCCTCAATGGACTGTGAGACTTGTCTCACTTCCTTCCTGGGCTTCCCATAGATGGCCTTATGGGAATGCTGGAACCACTTGACCAGGTCAACTGCCTCCTCTACGGTCCTCGGACGAGAATTCAAGGCATGTTGACCTGCCTCCTTGTCCGCGGAACCCTGGCAAAAACGCATGACGACCTGGCGTTGAATGTAATGCTCCGGCAAATCGGGAAATGCCTGGGAGGCTAAAGTTGATAGCCTGGCAGCCCACTCAACGATATCCTCCTCGGGGATCCGCCTGGCATAAGAAAATTGCATTTGAGACACTTCGGGTAATTCCCGAGAAGTGAAACGCTTCTCCAATTTTCCTACCAGTACCTCATATGTGGTGCCGGGTTCCCGCTCAAGCAAAGTAGCCACATATATACTAGCATCCCCATCCAGGGCCCAGGACAAGTAATTGCGAGACTGTTTGGAGTCCCAACCACTCTCACTGGCGTATAACCTGAATTTGGCGATAAACGCCTGCCAGTTCCCAGTCCCAGTGAAGGCAATGGACTTGGGAAGAGACACCAGTTTAACGCTCCTCCCTTCATCCATGGTCGCTCTCATGGGTCTGGGCGAGTGATGGGAAACCGTCCTTCTCACCCGGGGTGGCGATCCGAAGTCTACACCCTCGCTACTCTCCTCTCTCTGATCCCGCCTACGCAGATCATGCGACCTACGGGGGGATCTTCGATATGGGGAAGGAGATCTATGCCGGTGGCCTCTAGATTCACTACGGTCACTCCGGTGACTTCGAGGGGAATTCTGGTACTGGTCACGGCCCTGCCGCGACCTTCGAGGGGGAGAATCTGAATAGAGACCCTCGTCATCATAATCTCTCCGAGAGTCCTTGCGATCCTTGCGATCCGGTGAAGAAACCGGAGAAACCCTCTCCCGAGTCGAAGACTTATACTTCTTGGGCGAATCGAAACTAACAACCTTATGTTGCGGAGAGGTCTCGCGGTCAATAGCTTTCGCCTTCTCCCTTGGGTTGTCCTCAGTCACCTTTGACTGGCTTCCCTCCCCCTCCGTCGGTTTCACAATGTGAGCTGGTAACGCATCCTTAGGATACGCATCAAACGGATATGGAGAAGGTGGCCGACTGGCTTCGGGTGTGTGAGTATCCCTAGAAGGAGACCGCTCACCACTAACGCTCAATCTCTCCGTAAAAGGCGCAAATCTCAGAGGGGTTCCTTATATGAGGAATCTCTACAAGCGACTCTGCGGTGATGTCACTCGCCTCTCGAAGAGCCAGAATCCGGTCGGCTACGGTCCTGCCGATGCCGGGAACCTGCAACAGCTCTTCTACCTTACAAAAATTAATTTGTATCTTCGGCATGATACAATACAACTAACTTAATTACCAACCTTAAAAAACTGACTAAGTACTACAATATTGCGCTAGAATTGTTCAATCAAACGAACAATTCTTTACTAACTTAGTATTAAAATATTGCGCAAGAATTGTTCAATCAAACGAACAATTCTTTACTAACTTACTATACAAAATTAATATTACGTGAGAATTGTTCAATCAAACGAACAATTCTTCACTAACTTACTATTAAAAATATTACACAAGAATTGTTCAATCAGGCGAACAATTATTTACTAATCTGTTATACAGAATGTTAATTTACAAAAGGAGACTTTTCCTGATAAACAAACCCAAACAATTTCAATCCAAATTCACACTCAAATATTCAAACATTCAAACATTCAAGTACAGAATTCAATTCAAAGAAGGAGACTTGTCCTCAAATAATTCAAATTCAAACCCAAATATCCAAACACAATATTCAAGGCCGCTGATAAAGTCCCTATGTCCCTGGTTGTGGACACTCAGACTAAATTCAACCGCTTAAATGAATTTGTATTCTTTAAAAATATTTGTATGTCCCCGCAATATATCTTTGGCGGAGTAACTTACACTACGATTAATAAATTAATTAACTTCCTATCAATAAATTTAAATACAATATATTCAAACACAATATCCACAGCCGTTGATTAGGTCACTATGTCACTGCTTAACATTCAGACCCAATTCAACAGCTTAATAAATTTGTATTTTTAAATATATATTTGTATTCACTACAGTAACTTAAACTACGATTTATAAAATATAAACCCTAACAGTATATTTAATTATATGCCCTTGCCGATAATCATTGAACCCAATAAATCATTCGGAGCGAGAAGCCCGTTACTTCAAATTGTAAGAGGGCAACTCTAATTCAAAAAAGATTAATTAATTTTAAGAGAGCAACTCTGCTTCCAAAATGATTAATTAAATTAGCGATGATTTAATTCCAGCAGCAATGCAATAAAAAACCACTGTGGTTCACTCTCCCTCCCCACTCACAAAAAAATCGGCAGTCCGAAATTCGGTGGAAAAATACAATTTCAACATGAGGTGAATGAACCCTAAATCACACCAAGCAAACAGTTCACTCCCAAACAATTAAAAATATCAAAGAGAATACGCCAAAGCCAAGGTAAACGAAGGGATAAACCCAGCCTCAAACAATCCCTCAGGTACGCACCCGAAAAACTCCACCCCAGTATAACAATAAGCTACCATAGGGTGTGAGCCTGGGCGCAGTACACAAAAGAAGGAATGCAATAACAGCGTCTAGGGCGTGCCGACGTGGCGTCCCTTGCCACACCCAAAAATAAAAAAATCGCGAAGAAAACTGTCTTTAAACCACCGCTCCACAGAAAAAAACCTAAAAATATAAGCTCCAATTAATCAAAAGCAGAAATAACAAGCAATAATACTAACCTGTTATACTAACTCGGCGGATCCACGAACTTGTCCGTGATTACGCCGTACACATGTACAAGCCAAAATACGGCACGCACATGTCAACTACAAACTTACGTACACAAATTCAAGAATCAAGTCACACACTTAATAATATAAATATCAACGATAATTCGTAGATTAAATAGCGCAGGAAAGAAGTGTCGCAGCGCCACTAAAGTAAAATCTACTCACCAGAGTCGTCACTATATGTCAGAATCCGTCGATGCTGTCCTTTGCTGGTTGCTGTGATGATCTCCGTTGCTTGTAGTGTACTCCGATGCGTAGTCTATACTTCTGTTATCTGGTTACTGGTAATTCTGCATAGCGGTGTGCGGAGACCAAAGACGTTTAAATATAATTACTAGACGGAAAGCAGCACGCGCGGAAACCATGCAGACGAATGGGATTAGGCTCCGCCTCTTTTGGATCATTTGAAGACAAAATAAGCTACCGAGGCGGCTTTTTGATTGGATATGAGCCTCATGAATATGTATTTTATCGATAGTATCGTTTAAGAAACCGGATAATATATTTGACCTCATTGCGTCACTTTAATTATGCAGATTTATGCACGACGCTACTACACTCGCACAAACTGAGAAGAGTTAGTTCATTGAGAATGGGTGAGTAATTGATTGAAATATGAGTAGATTAAGTGAATTTAGTCATCAATTTTGAAAAAGCTGCAATAGTCTTCGTGATGTACGGTAATTTCGTTACATTTGGAGACAGTTCTCAACAGATTTTGGGGGAAAAGACTAGTAAACTATTGCTCTTGAAATTGCACTTTGATTTTCATCGTCATGAAGTAGTTTGACTGCGGCTTGCTGTCATTTCACCCTAGTACTCCAGTTAGGGCCCCGAGGGGTTCCGGCAGGCCCACCCCGGGGAATTTCGGTGCTCATTTGCATCAAGATCAAACTTTCTAATCAAGTTTTATTTGAGATTTGATCGTCATCATGAATCTATAATTCACCAATCACCGATTTAATTTAAATCTAGATTTAACGTTATACCTTAAAGTAATCTACGAAGCATGATTTTTTTGATAATCCAAGTGGATTAATTCTTGTTAAAATCTTTAGTAGGTCTAACAAAGTTAGATGTGGACTTGTGGCTTTACTTATCAATATCGGTGCCATCCGTTCGCTCAGTTGCATACGCGGTGCGTGTCAACTTTATTTAGACCAAAATTATCTGTGACCATTGATAATCAAACAACTCCAAATCCTATTCATTTAGATGTAAACCTGAAACTTATTAATAAAATATAGATCTAGACCTAGACCTATTTAAAAAACATCAACACTAGGATTTGTTTATTTAATATTTAGATTTTGTGTGGGTCCAGCGCGCTTGTCAAGTTGTCTAGAGCCTAGATCTAGACCCTAGCTATCAGTGGCGTACGCAGGATTTTTTCAAGGGGGGGGGGGGGTTAACATTTTGAAATCGGGCCAAAAACTTTGCAACAACTCAGCCAGCCGCTGAATAAGCGGGGGGTGGGGGGGAGTCATCTTATTTAGGTCATCCATTAGGATTTTTTTTTTTTTTTTATTTAAAAAAAAAATCAACACTAAAAAAAAAGGGGGGGGGGTTCCAGAAAAAACATACATATAAAAAAAAGCTCAAGGGGGGGGGGGGTTAACCCCAACCCCCCCCCCCCTGCATACGCGCCTGACCCCTATTAATTCTTTTAATATATTAGAGATTTTTTTTCTTCTCCAAATTGTGCAGTTCATGTTGATAAATCTATTTGTGTAAGAGAAGACCCCTACTAGTCCACAATTATGTTTACTTATGTAGTCCAATTCTTCTTGTCTTAATAAACCAATTTTACTTAAGACTACTTTATATGTATAGGCCATATAAAGCACTTTTTGAAGCACAAGTTTAATCTTCCATTTAATTTTAATTTGTACTGTGGTCCATTAAATTGGAATGTTGATTTCCACACCATATTAAAATTAAGGCCAACCATGACATGAAAAATAGTTAATATGCTAGATCTATTTTATTTTGTTATGGAGAAAGGGACGCCTTGATTGTCATATCGATTTTTTTTAAATTTTTGTTCCAACAGAATGAAACTGATGAAGATCTGGAAGGAGTTAACTGATGAGTGGACATTAAAACATTTCTTATATTTGCAAGATGAAGCAGAAAGTCCCATGCAGGTAAAATGTTCAGGCTATTTAGCACACAAATATTAAATGACCACCTATTAATTCACTAAAAAGGAAATGGAACTAAGTTTTTGTTGACAGCGTATATTGTGGAGGTATATTTTATTCTGGTTCTGCACTTAGCACACAAATATTGATATCTTTCCTTTCTTTGTTTACAAAGGAAATTTGTCCTTATTTACAGGAGGTCCTGTGTGTAAAAGAACCATATCTAATGCACATTCAAAGCACTACATGATCATACATGTAGGGTATACACAGAACCCCTCATCACTTTTTTTTGTAAGTGGTCCTTTCACTTCTTGAGCAATTAAGATGACGAAGAACACAAAATAAAATTAAAGAAAGTCTGTTAATAGGATGTATTATGGTTGATGTATATCCATTATTATCGCTTTTAAATTGAAGTACCTACATTGTTTTCTCTCATGTAGGATGATGCTTCTCTACAGTGGACGATGAAGGCATGCTGGTTTACAAACTCAGGAGAGGAACAAAGAACAGATATTGACGGATCATATCTAGAAATGCGGGCCTACTACACTTCATACAAGCAAGTGTGCTAATATACATGTAGGTACCCCAAATAAACTATTTTGGAACACATATCATGCAGAAAGTTATAGATCTGACAAATATATTTGTCATTGTCCGTTGACTTGTAAAAGAATACTTGACTGAATATCACAATTGTGATTTAGATTAAAAATAAAATGTCAATATAGATGAAATAAAAGTCTACATAATGTATGTTGCAGTTGCATTATTTCCAGTACATTCTCTGTTCCAAGTTGTTTGGTCATTTTATGTCCCATACTTAACTGAGTATTATTCAATTATGAGCACAAGTTTACATTACAAGTACATTGTACATGTATTACTTATTTCATACCTTGTCTGATCCAAGCTCTAGCAGGCCTATCGTCTTAATGGAATCATCAGAAATAATCTAACATGAGCAGTAACTAGTCTTGTAGGAAAAATAGTTTAGGTTTGCCCACTAGAACTCCAAGTGAATTTTAGTCCTTCCTCTTTTTTGTCAGGGCAGGTATCAGGGTGTATGTTATTATTTATTAATCGTTGTTGATTTTCTTATACACTGTATCTTATTTTATTTTTCCATTCAACAGACTTGGGTTATCATTACAGCCCTTTCTTCTGAAAACTAGGCTACAACTTTATTGATGAATGCAGAAGACATCTACATGGGACTACCTCTTAAAGATGCCACCCTTATATAATGAAAGAGGACAGTAGATTTAAACTTGGGTTTAAACTTGAACATTTACATACTATTTATTTGTTACTTGTATTATATGTTTGTAGAATACCACATACAAAACTAATGAATTTATCACCTTGTCAACATTCAAATAATTAAAGATAAACTAATCATCAGTGAATAAACATTAACATTTTAACAATGTCAACTACCATCTTATAGGATGAAACTGAGGACTGGGCAGAAAGAAATTTCCTTGAAAATTGAGTGATAAAGATCAGTCTAAATCAAAGATTGAATTAATCAATGATATTTTAATTGTAATTATACATGTTTAAATTCATTTACCTCTATGGACTTCTGTATTAGAAGTTTTTTAGATTATTATATTATTGCTGCTTCAAGTATTGTATGTAAGAAGGTTTGAAAGACAACCCTCTAAATGCACTAAATATGAAAACTGCTAATCATCCATGCCTTTCGTATCCAAACTGCTAATTTTAATAGAATCATGTTTTTATACTTCCAAGCTAAAGACAACATGGGGGGGGGGCTTGCTATCCTCTTGTTGTTTCTACATGGACCATGAAACAGGTTGCAAAAGTGTAAACAATATTATGTTTGTTATATGTTTATATTAGAAGGATTTGGAAAATGAAAACTTTTGAATTATAGAATTACTGTTGCTAGAATTAATGGCAGTATTGATTTTTAAGGGAAGGGGGTAGTTTTCCCAGAGAAATTAACGGTATACCAATGTAAAATTAATACAAAAGAGAAAACTATTCTTAAAAATAAAATTAGAAAGGACTTGGGCCTCCTAACTAAAACCCTGGAAACACTTCTGGGTCTTTTTTTTTTTTTTCAAATTCGAAATTTCCAGTGTTAAATTCCATTGTCTTACAAAAAAATTATGTCAAGATGTTGAAATCAAACAATGTTTCACTTTCCAAGTTAACAAAATTGAATAAAATAATTAACATACTTTCCGGTCTCTCTGGTCTCTAAATTAAAAATGTTCAAAGCTCCTGCAAAGGTTGCAAAAAGGAAAAGTGAAGAGAATCCAATTGAAATGTGGACAGTAATGGAGTGAATATGGAATGGTTGATCATAGTTGATAACGAGTGCATGTAAATGAGTGGTAATAACAAGTACGACTAAAAGTGAGACGGAAAAGAACTGCAACAGGTTATTTAGTCAAGACAACAAACCTTCAGTTGCAGAAGATAATTTACGAAAGATAGAGAAAGAGAGAGAAAGGGAATCATTAAGGTACTACGATGAGAGTGGGTGGGGAAAAAACATCCACTGTGCCACATAATTTGTTTGTCTAAAATAAGGAAACTTTATACATCAGCATATTAAAAATGTAAAATCATAGCCAGAGAATGTGTTGTTATATGGCTTATAGCATGTTTGATTTAATAAACAAAAACAGACCCAGTTATTGATAGACTAAAAAGGGAATAGATCGACACAGTATTTCTTATTTAATGAAGTTAAGGCCACTCCCCCATATCGCGATGCATCCTGGGTATGAGGGGTGGAGCTTAGCAAGCCTGAGATCTGTGAAACTGGATGGTTATTATTATTTTTTGGACAATAAAGAGATTTTCAGAAAAATTTATGCTGGAATAATAATAAGTAGAGGTGTAATGATGTTTTCAAAGGCTACTTAGTTGGCGTAAATATTCAGAAATGAATTATACACGCCATTAAAACCTTAAAAAAAAAAAAAAAAAAACACAACAACGAGTGGAACTTTAAGGTCCACTTCCCGATGCATCCTGGGTACAACAGCTGTTATACTGGTGATCGATAATACAAGTTCGAGCGCGTATTTCACCTAACGGTGATCGCATCAGAATATTCCACGCTGATTCGCTGAATCACTTGCGTTGCTATAGCGCGCAGCGTGATGAATAAATTACCCATAATTCCGTACAGTAGATTATTTGACCTCTCTTATTACGCTGATACGCGCATTGTCTTTTACCATGTAGTGAACATCATTCCAGTACACTTTTCGCGGGGAGCATCCTACAGAATGCATAATTCATAAGGCTCATGAATTATGCAAGGTAGCTTATTTTGGCTTCTAATGGATCCGGACAAAATGGCGGAGCTAGGGGGGCCTGGCGGAGACCCTGCTTATATAGGGCGCACGCATGTACGTGCCAATTGAGTATGGAACGCCATCCAACGCACGCACATGCGTGCGGTCCATATTGATAATTCCCCATATTTATTCCATAATTTCCCCCCTTTTTGTTGAATAGAATTTACCTTTCGTAACTTTAAACGTGCATATGGCAAGAAAATTTTATTTGTTTGTCTTGTGTTAACATTATGTTTCTTGTCAACTGTAACAAAGTAATTATCAAACACGGGTGGTAACAAAAAATTCGAATAACGGTACATAAAGACTCCTGTTGTTATTGTTATAATATTAGAGAAATTTAGTATATTCAGTTTCTTAAACAACGGCGGGGTATGGGCAAGATAATGGGAGTTTGAGCATAGACGAATGGCTTCCTTTTATAAAGTATGTAGCCTGTTTAAATGACACGAGCTGGCCCCTCCCCATACAAGACTACAATAATCGAAATAAGGCAGGACAATGGCATTGTATAAAGTGAAAAGGGTTTTGAGCGGTAGAAAATAACTTAGCTTACTCAACATACCTATAGACATGCTAATCTTTCCACGAATGGAGTTGATGTGATTAACCCAAGTAAGCTTATCTGAATCATTTGTTGTGGGATGAGAAGTACAATCCTGCAAACGAACAAATTCGGTTCATTAGGACATTAGTGCCGCGGCGGTACTTGAACCGCAGACCTTGTGATCCACAGTCCGGTGACATATCCACTCGACCATTGATTAGCAACAGTCCACTCAAGCATAAAATAAAGTCAATAGTTTTAGTGCCACCCGATTTTTATAGGATCTCACCAATAACTTCATTAGAAAAATACCATGCAGATATCGTTAACAAAATAATTTTGGGAGTTATTTTCAGAGTGTGTACTTTGTGTATACGCACCGAAGTTTTTAAATCGATGTTGTTGTCATAGTGAGTGAATGATAGAGAAAAATGAGGGCTTTGACAATATCGCATTAAACATGTTAACTTCTTCTTATTCTTAACACGGAAGATAAGACGGTGTTAATTATTATTATTAACATACTTATAGGACTGTTGAATACCCCTTTTCTGTTTTTTGTTTTATAGCTGACAAATACATTGAACGTTTCTTTTGGCAAAACCCATTTCCGGATTCGAATCCAGGAGATTGCATTGAATTGTCATACCAGTCCGACTCGGCGAAATATTCATGGAATCCTAGATCGTTTCAAGAAGAAAAGACCTTACTCTGTCAGTACGGTAAGTATCTCTATGTTGTACATGGTCATGAGTTCATTTAATTCAGCTTTGAAAACTGGTCAATTATACAAGCAAGTGCTGTACCGCCTATATTAGTATCATCTTTTTCATTTGTTTATATACAGTAATCATTTTCTATTGTTGGAATAGTTAGAGTTTACCCGGCATGACCGATTGATATGTCATTACTCCAGTAGGTAGGACTAATTAACTACTCGACTTTAACAGAGTGAACCTACTTTTCACCGTACCGCCCTCGTCAGCAAATAATTGCTACCGAGAATAAAGGAGTTGTCGTTTTTTTCCTAGTGGTTAAATGGCATACATGTGCATGTACATATATATACAAGCCGAAAGCTTGTAATAAACTTGTAAAGTACAGCTACGTCTCACGTTCCTAGACCTTTTTCTTCACGCCTACATATTCTGGAACACCCGTTGTCATGTCAGAGTTGAGAATTCTTGCACTTTTATATAATATATATATCATGTTTGTGTGTATATTTGTTCTTTTTATTTACTATTACATAGATGATAAATGATTTATTGAATGTTTATGTAATCTTTTCAAACATATAACATATATATATATATATATATATATATATATATATATAAATGTATATTCAGTGCGTAAAGAAAAGGGTACACAACTTTGGTGGTAATCGAAAAGTTATCTTACTTTGAAATCTGTTTCACGATGATGATTAAGTTGTTTTCTGCTCAATTGTATTCGTGTACGGAGGATCATTATTTCTTATGTTTTTTTTTCGAACATCAAGCATAAGTCACTACCTTTTCCTTTTTTCTCCCACACAATGCTATTTCTTTCTAGATCAGCCTTGCCAGAGTTTTGGACTAACACATTCTTCAATGGTTCTAGAATACATGGGCACATGTTTTCAATTCCTGAATGTTTCCATGACGTGTGCGGATGGGGGTGAGGAGTGTGAGAGAAGGGGTGGATTTCTGGCTGAAATAATTGATGAGAGCACTAACGCTTTATTGGTAGACCGAGCCCTGTATCTGAAGATTAACAACTTGGTAGCAGAAGACACGGCCTGGTGGATTGGCGGGTATGATGATAATAACACCGAACGATCCTGGTATTGGTCTGACCGTAAGTCATAATTTGTGTTGTCAAACCGTGATAAAACTAAGTTTAGTGATAAACATAAATGGCATTTAATAACAATGTCTTGGTGATAATGGTGTGTTATATCTCATCCATTATCAACATACATCATGTGTACACTTACATGTCTAATGGACATTTCTCAATGGTAAACCTTTATGAGGGTTTTTCTTCCGTCTAGTCGCCACCATACTCACTTGTTGATCAAATATTAAGATTGAAAATAAATGATAAATTACAAACCTTAAACTACATAAACATCATATTCGAAACGGTGATCTGTGTCATCAATATCTGTGCAGAGATGCTGGTGCTATCACTTTGCTGAAGAAAGTATCACCATAGCAAGTAAACGTACTTACTATAAACTATAATAATAATGATAGTGATGATGATGATGATGAGTTATAACCGGTGTGTTGGCTCATTCAGTAGAGCGTCCGCCTCACAGCCGGGAGGTCGTGGGTTCGTACCCCGACCGCGTCATACCAAAAAACGTTACAAGACGGGAGTTGCTGCTACCTTGTTTGGCGTTCAACAATAAGGGATAGAGCAACGTCGATCTTGCGCTGCTCAGTAGCTGCCGGGCTCACGATCAATTGGGCAAAAATAATTTCCATTTTCGGTTTCACTTAATACAATTTGGAGTGGACTTTAAAAGATTATTATTATTATGATAATTGTAGTTACACTAATACCAACAAAGTCTCTTAGCCAAAATCACAATTAACATAAAAAGGTGTAACAGAACACTCATACATAATTATAATCTGCTTTATCAATAAAATAAAATATAAATCGATTTTTTTTTTTTTTTTTTTTTTTTTTTTTTTTTTTTGGTTAAAGCATTTATGTCTATAACAAGAATGGAAATATTGTGTACCTTAAAACTTTTTTCTGATCATCATCAGAAAAAAATAAATCAATGGAAAATTCATGTTTTTATATCCAATACATGTACGTCTCTAGAAACTCGAGTGGTCTTTGAGGCATGGTCTTTGATTGAAGGTCAACCAAATGACAATGGACATGACTGCGTGGCAATAGGACTTGATGTTCAATATGAGTGGTACTGGTTTGACCGGCCTTGCTCACAAGTAGGACCTGCTTTATGTCAAATTGGTGAGTGATGAGAGAGGTCTGCAAAGTTACTACTGCATTTTAGGAATGGATTAGTCAGAATTAAAAAGAATAACATTCAATTTTAAAAGCATTGTACTTTTTAAATTGGATAATAAAACTGATTATCTTACCTATGAGATCGTAGCCGTTGGTACGAAGAATTATTTGGTCTCTTTAACAAAATTATCCATTTACATCACAAGATACTGATCTGGTACATGTTTACACCTCCACCATTTATTAATTAGACTGTACCAATTTCAAAAGAAAATGAAGTCGTCGAATGAAACTGTTCATTTCAAGTTTCTCCAAAATTTTCCCCAAACGGTAAGCTTTTTTAGGAAAGTGAAATTCAATATCTCATTAATTCTGTTTAACTGCACACACTTCTCAAAAAATAATTGATTCGTTAATTACGGCGAAACTGGAGTTGGGTGTGTAAAAATGTACTTGGTATATCTGTAAGTGGAGTTTTCTTAAGGTCGAGAGAAAATTTTAAGAGTAAAGGAAGGATATTCTTTCTCCAGTTAGGGGCAAAAACAGTATAATCATAATGTGTCATTCAGCAGAGAACTTATTCGTGGTCTATCAAGCAGCTATTCACCTGCTCATCGAAAATTCAATTTCATAAATAATTAACGATTTTTTTTTTTGGGGGTCCCACCCTGATGATTATGACTAGCTTCAATTTTATTATGTTGCTATATTCATGTGTAGGCTATTTAATATTCCACATAATCTGTCACTCAGCGGGGAAAGAGTTCCAGGTCTCCCAAACAGACGTTTACCTGCAAAGAGAAGATTCGGTTACATTGTGCATTAACATTTTTTTGAAAATGGAAGCACCGATATGAAAAGCATACGTTTCTGGATTCATGTTTGGGATGTATATCTTTCATTTTTCCAGGGATTCCTGCCTGCGGTGATCCAGGTGAACCTTTGCATGGTAATCGTTTACCAGACGATAGAACAACTTACTCTGTCGATGCTACTCTTCATTTCACCTGTCAGGAGGGCTATACATTATCTGGAGAAAGCGTTTTAAGGTGTATGACTAATGGAACATGGAATCATCAAAGACCATCATGTGAAGGTAAAGTGATCATAATCATGTTAAAAAAAAAGGAATTATGATTGAATCATATTTACCCACAGAATAGCCCCATCAGCATTAATACTGATCTTCCTCGTGCTATTTCAGGCCCTCGAATTATCATTACCCCTGCAATTATCAAGTTCCTTTTACAACTGGCTTGGTACTGGCAGATGTGGATTTATTTGTTGCTAAAGAACATGTATTCTGAGATTAGATACGAACCCTCAACGAATGAAATGAGAGTCATGTGAATGAACTACTATACCATATTTTGTTTCTGAAAACTCATGTGAGGTCTGTGTCGACGTTTACAGATGGTTACCCAAAATTCATGAACATTTTATGAAGTCATGCTCTGAGACGGGGATGTAAATGCTAGCGTAGTGACAATTATATACCTCTCTTTAGTATGCTGAATAATTCTTGTCATCTGATTAGTTGAAATTGGAGTCGTTATTTTAGCCATGCCCGCCTAACAGTCAATATTTAATGAGAAAGATGCCCGTTGTCTCGGTTTACGAGCCGAAAAGATAAATTTTGCTGAATTCCCCATTCGTTTACGTGTAAATAGTTTCGTTGTGCGAGCGCGGATACCATACAGTACAGTGCAGTGTGTGTGCGATTCCCGAATTATCGTACCATTCAGGCAAAATTCTGGCTAAGATAACAGTGTCACAGATTTTCTGGGATGTTTTAACCAATCTTTACCCAAGGAAAGGATAAAGTTAGAATTCTTTGTAATTTTTTTTTTCGTAAATTCGGTATATAAAAGATATTTGGGCTGCTTTGATATTCGAAAAGCAATGCCTCTCAAAGCAGTCAATATATGTAAATGTCACAATTCAGTAATATGCTGCTGAAAATCTTTTTAATAATAGATCATGAAAAAAGGCGTCGTTGAAACTTCCTACATGATTACCGTCAATAAAAATTGTAATTCATGACGGATAACTATAATGTATGTTTATGCTAATGCTAGTGATAAATAAACAAAATTAATGTTACAAATTGTACCAACACTATGTTTGGATGTCAAGAGAAACATTAGCATCCCTTAATGAACCATGAACAATGACATGATATTTATCTAGTCTTTCCTGTTTTCCTGAATAGCTGTCGAGTGTGAGGGAAGCCCACCAGAGGTCGCCAATGCATCCACCATGATACTAGGATCAGTGTATCAAGATATAGCTCTATACACCTGTCAAGATAGTTATATTCCTGATAGTGAACCAATCAGCTCCTGTCAGCATACAGGCACATGGAGTACACCTAACTTTACATGTACAGGTAAGATAATATATATTTATTTATTATATGTTCTTAATACAGGGTAGACACTCCGGTATAATAAAAAGTTGTATTTAGCGCAGGTACATGGTTTGTTTTACCTGTCTTCTCCGCAAAGCACATAATCACAAACAGGTCTTAATGTAACAAGGTATTTATCTGTTTTAATAACGACCGCAAAGACATTCAAAACGGCTTACTTCGAATCATCGGGTCTTTATTTATTATTTAAACATCATCTGTGATGCTACCTTTGTTTTTCTAATTTATGTCATTCTCTTCACTACCATCCTAGATCCCACAACAACCTATTCACCTACTGTTTCTTATCCAACAGAATCTAATTCCGCTGGAGGTTTTCCAAGTTCCATAGCAAGTGTCGTAGGAAGCGCTGTCGGTGCTATTCTTGGGATTGTTATGGTTATAGTTCTCATCATCATCTTTTACAAGCGAAGAAGGTTAGAGATTTACTTTGTTCTTATTAACCCGTCCTTCTCATCAGTCCATTATTCCACGTAAGGGGCTAAAACCGTAAGGTTGTGAAAATACAAGCTCAATTAAGAATGTACTTTATACACATAAAAATATTAAGTTATTTAATTCCTTTTGTTGTAATGTTGTCCAATGTAAGTATTCTAAAGCATAACGCTTTTCAAATGTAATGGCAACCTGTTTAAAATACTTATTAGGTAAATTACATGTATTTCAAAAGTACCACACTAATTCCCATATCTCATGTTGACGTGTTAAGTTCTATGTACCTATTTATCGGGAGTTGATGATTTTTTAAATCATGTATTTCATTAAAGTAGATATTCATTGATTTTAAAAACTTTCATTATTGCAAATTTGAAACTTTTATTCGACAAGGTTATCAAAATGCAATGCTTGGAACCACCATTCGAAGTAACGATTATTATAAATTACAAAACGCTTAAATACAGCCACGACATAGCACCTGAACAATTCTCCGAACGCTGCTGATATGTGCGAGATCACAGCATGGACATGATTTGCACAAGCAGACGATGTCCCATGACATCTCACATATTTTCAGTGCCTGTTTTTTCAGCTTCTCTTGATTTCTTTCTCGTACTTCACTACCGTCAAGCTAAATGTATAATATATCGCCTTACTCTAAACCCCGCGCATGGTTTTAATTTGATGGAAAATGCAGTGATTCAAAAATAAAGGAATCTGTCGCTTGTAAACGAAATAAGACGCCATTGTATATTCAGCTGCACACACTGCGGTATGTTCGGTGTTTCAAGAGGGAACAAATGCCGTCCTTAATATCATTCCGGGGAGGGGGTTCAATTTGAAAGTTTGGTTTCTTTGATTGTTAATTAACCCCTATCCTGTGTATTTACAAACAAAATATTTTAACTATCAGAATCGGTTTCATATCCCCTTTTGAATGGTTTGAAATGCCATCACACTTATAAACACTAAACTCGTTATAATTTGAGAAATAATGGCGTTACAATTATGTTCATTCTTTATGGGATGTCATCTGCATGGGCAGTATTGGTCCATTATGTGACGTCATTAAAATATTGTTATTTTTCTGGCGAATCTTTCGTATATCCCATCTGCTATGGAGGTGGTTGTATTTTTATTTTAATAAATCACCCGATATGTAGTTGAACTAAAACTTGTACGATGGCCATCTGTTAGCTTACATGCTTGGGATGGGGAAGGGTGTTTATGCTTCTCTAATACGTTGTAGGTTTTCTATGTATTCATATTATATTATTTTATGTTGTATTGTATGTTGTATAATAACTGTTGGTATCTTAATTCGTGGACCCCAGAGAAGAACAGTTTTGTTATACTTAAACAAAGCAGAATGGGTTATCCAGCCATTCAATATACTATTGATTTTACTATGTACATGCATTTTCTTTGTATTGTTTTTAATATTGTGATATGGAAATTAAATACCAATACCAATACCAGTTTCTAGTGATACATTAGTTGACATATTTGTGATTTTCTTTGAATTTCCACTTTAATGCAATTTATATATGCTTTTATAACGTAATTTTCCAGCAATGATTCAGCAACTTCTAAGTCTGAAGGGAAGGAGTCCGATTCGTCTCCGCAGTATGAGAACCCTGTATTTGATCAGTCAGAGACAGACGCCCATACCTACCAAGAGTTAAATACTATCACCCATACCTACCAAGATTGTAATACCGGTGATCAGAGCTACGATGATACTGCCGACCTTCATACCTACCAAGAACCTGATCAAGAAGCTAACTATGAAGAAGTGAATGGTGCCAATGAGAAAGATTATGTCAACGGTACTATGATAAAACAAAATAAAGTGTTATTGGGCTGATTAAGAATTGAATACATCAGAAGAAGATAGATCCAAGTCAATAATTTTGATTTAAAAAAAAAGGTTTTTATTATTTTGAGAGACAAAATGTTTTCAGCCTTCAAGCTTATCTGTACTAGTTTATAGGAGAGATTAGACCACCCTACAAGGTCACTGGACAGGTGGTTATCTCAATTAACATAATAAAAAGAGGATCATGGGGGACCAATGGTCACTGATTAGGCATTGTTTTCTATATAGAGGGCTCAAGTAGCTACAAGTAGGACAGTGTTGCTTTAATGCATTACATATTATATGTCCATGTTTTATTCCGTGAAGATGAAACCATGTTTTAAAAATTATAATGAAATATTAACATTTATCTTAAAAAAAATGGAGAGAAAAAAAATCTATGCTGATGGACTTAGGCGCTTCCTCTTGTGTATCCAAATAGAATACAAATATGCTCTTCATTTAATTTGTTTTCATATTGTTATTTTCTGAATAATGTGATTGATGTATATGGACGAAAAGTTATCAAAAAAATATATTGGCTTCTTTTCATCCTGTGCTCCTTCTTCGTTTTCACAATGTTTACTCGTGTTATTCCCAAATACCTTGATATCGGCGATTAGTAGAAAGATTTCGCTATAAAATACCATGATTTGCAGAAGTCGGATAAATTTGGGTAAATAAAGTTGAGGACCTTAGGTCCCGCTAAAACGTGAAAGTCAGGGTATGGGACTACTTTCTTTAAATGGATTCATTATACTGATCTTCCGTCATTGAAGCACTGTCATTTTTTTAAATAATGTGATTGATGTATAAGAAAACTCTTACATTATGGAGCAACAAAACATGATTTTATTTCGAAAATTGTATTTATTTTTCTATCTGCAGAGGTATCTGATGTAACCGATTTTAGAAATATAAGATATGTTTGGAATGATTCGATGCAGTCCAAAAAAAGAAGAAAATGTATTGAGTCATGTATAGACACGTATGCCATAAAGTACGAAAGCATATTCCATCGTGTTAATCGTGTTTTGAGATATCGGTAAGAACGCTATTATATTATTCTGTTCCTTGTTATATGTATTGATTGCTTTTGTTAACGCCTGTTATTGCTGGTGGAAAACATTTTTTCGACATAATGTACAAGAATAAATAAACTATCAAATATTTGTATTATTAGCATCGTTATTGTTCATATTATTATTATTATTGCTATTATTATTATTACTACTACTACTACTACTTCTACTAAGCAGTGGAAATCAGGTTGATTAATAAGTTGTTATGATGTAAACATTTACTGAATTGTAAATTTGAAAATGTAAAAGACATAGACTATGCACAATAAAAACCAATGTGAAAGCATTGTGTTATGTAAGGGTGGATGTTTAGGTAAACATGTCAATACATCTAGTAGAATCAGAAGTCAATAAGTAGAAATTAGATAATGCAATCCAAGTCAACATTAATATATAACCATAATATCAGGGGATGTTTGAGCACATAATAAATGTGAGTAGTGATAGCAAGAATTAAAGAACACGCCATATGTAAACATCAAGGAATATAAACAATAAAAATACAAAAAGAAAAGTTGATTTATTTTGGTTTTGTGTAAGCTCGTAAATTTGCTTTTACAACAGTTTTTTAACCAAAATAATTCGTGTGGTTGTTTAAGCAGTTTAGAATTTGACAGACTGTGTTAACCAACAGTTTAAAGCCAGATTACTGTACGGTTAAATAATTAATACATACAAATGATAATGCATTAATCGGGAAAAGATTATTGTAGCGGTTGTAGGACAATTAAACCCTTAACAATCGTCCCCGGCCAATGACCAGTGGAACAGTTAATCCTAAAGGACAATACCCCCCCCCCAAAAAAAAAAAAAAAAAAAAAAAAAAAAAATTACCTCAGAGGACAATTACCTCCTGGTTAATTACCCACCTAGGATACCCCCCTCCCGTGAACGTCCCCCCCCCCCCACCCCTCCCAAGCACACAGGCCTATTCCCCCTTCCCCTGAAAAATGACACCCCTAGATAATCACCTCTCCCCCCCCCTCCCACAACGAAAAAAGTTCTGCCAATATCGAAATCAAATTATTTTCAAGGTGGACTTCCCCTTTAATGAACAGGGGGTAATTGTTATTGGGGTTGATTGTCCTTGGATGTCCTTGGGAGGGGAAATTGTCCTAGTTCATTATTAATATTATTATTAGTGGTAATTGTTCCCTGGGGAGGGGAGGGGGGTAATTGTCCTAGGTGTTTTTTTTGTGGGGGGGTGGTAATTTTCCCCGAGGATGGTTGGGCCCGGGAAGGGGATTTCAGCCCCGTCCCTCCCCATGCACACATTAAACACAAATAGCCTACATGTTATTCTGCTCGACGAGATCTCATCGGCTCTGACTACATTGGACTACATCTGCGCAGTCTCTATAACAGGTCAACATCTACCACTGATTATCGATAACCAAGCTATGAACTGAACTTCAAAAGTATGAGATGTGCTCTACTGAAATAATCTACGGTAAACTTTTGATTTTTTTTCCAGAAAATATTACCGTCGACGACTTAGAATATAGTTCATTCAATCAGTAAACTATTTTTACAACAAGGTGACATTAGATGGTAAAATCGTATCATAAAATCATAACAACACAACAGTAATAACAATATAAATTCAAAACAAGATTAATCAAAGAATAAGACGGCCATTGTCTTTTGTATTGGAAAAAATCAAGTGTTTACAATCCAGTCTTCTGTGCATGCAAATGATATTAGCATTAACGTATTGTACATGAATATGTAAAAGGTTCGTTACAAAGCGCCCCCTTCAGATTAAAGAAAGAGTTTTATCTATAAACAGCTTGAACTGTCTTCTCAACAATATTGAAAATCATAAGTGTGAAATTACATTGCAAGGATATGAAAGGGCTATTTGACTCTCCAAAGCCCTTTCATTTTATTGTATAAATAACCTCTCTATCTCTTGAAAGTCAAATAAACTCGAGAACATCTTGGGACTCTTACCAGGCCCCTCAAGGCTCTATCGCCGATTGACCATAAGAATTATCAGGCGAATGGCATCCCATGTTTCAGACCTTACAGGTTTTATATAAATCACATCTGGACCGTAAAAGAAAAAGTTTGAGAACCCCAGGCCTTAGATCATAAATTATGAAGACGACAATGAATTATTGGCAGCACCTCGATGCATGAAAGGGGATGAAAGTTTACTAAGGCACGCCCCCCCCCCCCCTGCAGCGAGCTTTTATTTGGTGATTTTACTCAAACTTTTTATCTCGGTTTTGAGATCATTATTTTGGTTTCGGGATCCCAAGATTTCATTATATAACGATGTGAATACTATTTTGACAATCTAATAATTCTCATTTTATGAGTCACATATTGCTATTTTCTCCGAAAGCTCTCTCTCTCTCTATTTGCCCCTTGACCGGTGCTTATATTCATAAAACCATAATAGGCTTGGTGAGGTTTAACGAATATGAACCCAGATGTACATATCTGAAAACATTAATTGTAAGTGTCTTTATCAAGCATTTTTGTAAGGACGGTCCCCGCCAACCCCCCCCCCCCCCCCACTCAGTGTTATTTAGGTTACGTATATGCGTGTTCCCAGCAACCTCCCCCCCCCCCCCTCCCTTTCAGCAAATGTCCGGTGTGTAAAGTCAATACGGGTAGACCTTTTTCTTTTGTTACGAGCCGGAGGGTTTCGGAACACGCATGGTATCTCTCCGTTCACGGTGTGTGGGGGGCCGGGGACAGTCAAAGGGACTTCCCTTTTCCATAAAACTACTATAAAAAGGCAATTCAGTTATTTCACTTGTTCGAAGGTCATGTGGATTTATCAATAGCAAAAGCAATAGACAATGCATCAAAGCAAATAAGCAATGCCATGGAATAGCATGAAGAGCCTTCGACTGCTGATATCAAATTGAGTAACCACAAGCGCATTCGATACTTGTTTCGCATGTATTGTAAATAAGTCTTGCAGAACGAACAAAGAACATGTACATCATTTCGATATGATATGATCGTTCCATCCGGGATATATGAAAAGGAATAAACACTAAAGTAACTCAGTCAGACTTCTCTGGTCGAGGACTGTTCATGATAGCAAGGAATACGAGTATAGACACAGTAGTTGCATACGTCATAATAAGTGCTTTCAGTCATTTACTTATTCTGTTACTGCTTTCCCGACATATCACCAGAATGAAGTCTACGTCGTATCAATTCATGTTTGTCGTCATTCACGTAGTCACCTCGTCTCACTATATCTGTAAGTATATATTAAAGGCAGTCATTCTATGAAGGGAGGTCATCAAGAAATGATCATGAGTTTTCATAGAGCCATATAATATACATGTTTAGATAACGTTTATTTTATGACTGATGCAAGTGATCTTTTTAAGTAAAATTTACATATAAAAAAGTGTAATATTCTTTGGGATACGTGTCCCCAATTTTTTGAATAATCAAATAGAACGAGATAGAGAGAGAGGGAGGGAGGGAGAGTGAGAGGGGGAGATGAGGGTGTAGATATATATATATATATATATATATATATATATATAAATAAAGAGAGAGAAAGATAGAATAAGAAATGGAGAGAGAATAAGAAATGAAAGAGAGAGAAAGATGGAACAGAAAGAAAGATGAGGAAAAGGAGTGAAAAGAAAATCATATGAGCCCCCCCCCCCCCCCTTCTCACATCACACTACCTGACGTCTTTGTTAACTGGTATTTCAGCTACCTCATTGGACCCCCCCCCCCCCCCCCCGCCATGATATCAATGCCAATGATTATTATTGGCGGTACAACAGTTACTATCAAATGTGATAAGGGCTTTACTGCTATAGTTATCGTATAGATTTAGTATTCTATGAGTCGTGAATCGGTTTGGTTGCAAGGGACATCAGTGTAGGGCGCACAGAAGGGGTCCAATATTGCCAAAATTAATGTCCCAAACCAAGTCCCAGAACTGCTATTGACCTTGTATAGAGTTTAAATAACAACTTGTTCGCACCCACACTGGTTAGGCGCGGGAACGAATTTCCCATTTTTATTTCTGCATTTTTCCCGCATGAAAATAATTCAAGTGCTTAAACCACTCGACTACGACACCCCGAACGGGTAAGAGTCTGTCAATGTGAAGTCGGTTTGGCGGTTAGACTGAGGTATTAGAGTGTATTCACTGAGGAATGTGTTGGTTTAATAACTTCTATCAGAAGGTTGGTTGTTACCTTTTTCCATCGTTTTTTAAACGTGTAAATGAATGTTAACTGTTCGCAACAAAGTTTGTGCCTGCTCATTGAGCTCTGTGTTATAAGACACATAAATGTGAAGCGTATTACACTGCACTGACGTCACATTAAACAAAACCACCGCTGTTTACCGCTTCTTTTCTGTACGAGGCTTTACTGTGTTTTTACCTCGAAAGGAAAGAGAAGCTACATCGGTAAGTTAAGTCTGCGCATGATACTCTTTCTATTGTGACTTAATCAAAGCAGAAACACATAGGCCCGAATTTACAACAGTGGTACAAAACCCCCCGGGGGTTTAACCCCCCATCTAGGTTTTTGAAACAATGGTTTAAACCCCCCGGGAGTTTAAAACAACTTTGTGAATCAGGAAATCAGAGGTTAAAACCTCCGAGGGGGGTTTTGTACCACACACATGGTACAAATCCTCTTTGTACCACTGTTGTGAATTCGGGCCAATGCCGCGTTAAATGAAAAGCCTTCGACAGCAATATCGATCGTGTATTGTGATTAAGTCTCGCGGAACGAATACAATACATGTACATGTACATAATTTCGATATGATATGATCGTTCCATAAGGGATATGTAAAAGGAAATAAACACGGAAGAAACTTTGTCAGACTTGTTCTTTGGTTAAGGATTGTTCATGATAGCCAGGAATACGAGTAGATACAATACTTGCATACGTCACCAAAGTGCTTTCAGCCATTTCCTCCTCTTGTTTCTGCTTCCCCGACATATCGCCAGAATGAAGTCTTCGTCATATCAATTCATATGTGTCGTCATTCACGTAGTCACCTCGTCTCACTATATATGTAAGTATATACTAAAGTCAGTCATTATATGAAGGGAAGTCATCAAGAAATGGTCAGTTTTCCTACATAGAATCCTATAAGATACATGTAGTTTATGACTGGTGCTGGTGAGCTAACAACATTGGTCTGAAGAAAAATAGATTTATGTGTTTAGTTTCTGTAGTCTCATGTTTCTTGTTTTATTTTAATCATTTCTAATTTTGTATCTTTTTTTATTTTTTAAAGTAAAAGCTATTCATACAACAGTGCTTTAGGTTTGGGGATAGGTCCCCCTCCAACTCCTTGAATGATGAAAAGAAGAAAGAGAGAGAGAAATAGAAAGAGTAACATAGAGAAGAAGAACTAAACAGAGACAGAGAGACAGAGAGGGGTAGGAGTAGAGATAGACATATAGAGAGAAAGAGATGGGAAAGAAAGACAAAAAGATGAGGAAAAGAAAGTGAAAATAAATTTCTATGAGCAGCCCTCCCCCCCCTTCTCACATCACACTACCCGATGTCTTTGTTATCTTCTTTTTCATCTTCCTCATGAGACTCCCCCCCCCCCTTCCTTCATTTTATCAGTGCCACTGTCCAATGATATTTGTTCAAACAGTTCTCTGTGTGTATCGAAGCCATACACCCTATTTAAATGCACAAACTGCTGTGTCAATTGCTAAATGTACCCAGGCGCGTACACACGGGGGAGGTGTTTTGGGGGTTAAATATCCCCCTCAATGTTGTTTCAGTGGCGGATCAAGGGGGAGGCCCGAACCCACTCCCCACCCCCCCCCCCCCCCCCCTCCCACCTCCCTCCCGCTTACCCCCCGGCTTGCTGATTTGTCGCCAAATATGTTTCGCGGGTGCACATTAATGATGCAATCCAATTTTAAAACTCCCCCCTTGAAGCAGGGTTCCCACTTAGCCGAGTTGGAGCCTCAAGTTGTGGCGAGCTGGCGCGAGCTTAAACTCGCGTAAACTCGCGTGAACTTGCTTAAAATTTACTAATTTGTATGGTATTTGCATGAATTATCATACGACACCTTATGGAGTTTCCTACGATGAATGTACGAGTGAACCGAGCGCATTACGAATCACGCTAGCTCGGTATGAGTTGCGATGAATTGTGTATGTACCGATCTACCAACAAGTTTAAGATCTTTTAACGAGTGATAAGAGTTTTCAACAATTCATATGCGATCAAGGGGCGGGAAATGCATCATTTTGGCCAAGGGCGGCCAGGCGACTTCCGAAGTTGGAGGGGGGAGGGGGCACCAAGAAATAAAAGGACACCTTCAAAGGTAAATCTCATGTTTTAGACATTGGTATATACCCTTACATTGTGATTGCATTATCAGGGATGATTTCAATATTTGTTTCACTTTGTACTTCTTGGTACACAGTACAAAATATTGTTTAAGCATAATACTTTGCGATTGAGTGTGATGGTCCCCAAATGATTTGCGACCGAGCGAATGGAGCGAGGAAATATTTTAAAGATTTGTGAGGTCGCAGTGCGAAAAATTACATCTTATAACGAGCAAAAAACCCTATTCTGATGGGGTTATAAATTATGTAGATTTTTGTCTTCATAACAGAAGGCTGAAAAGCAGAAAAGGCCTTTGATAAGTAACATTAGTATATCATCTATAAACGGGAGCGAGCGAGCTTTAGGAGGAGGTGATGTTAGTCGCTTGAAATTAGGGGCGCGTTTAATGATGAGAGGAAAAGGGGACACTTATCACAAAAGAAAAGGAGCTCATTTTGAAGTACAAAGAGTAATTATCAGAGGTGAAAATGGGGCACTTCTTACACCTTCTAAAAGAGGCACTCACCAGGGATAAAAAAAAAGGCATTTATGAAAATAGGAAATGGGCATTTGTCGACGGAAAATGGGCCCCATCTGATTTTGATAGGGGCATTTATAAGAGGTGAAAAGTGGCTTTTATAAAAGGGGGATAGTCCCTTAATAGAATGGGAAAAGAGAACGTGTTAAAATATAAGGTGCGCGTATCCGAATTAAAAATGGGGTAGTTATTAGCAGGGGACGGGGCACTTCGTACAAAGGAAAAGGGGCACTTGTCAAAATAAAAGTGGCACATCTCAGATTTAAATAAGGCAAATTTTCAGAGGTGAAGGGGCACTTATTGCAAAGGAAAATGGGAATTTGTCGAAGGAAAAGGGGCACTTGTCAGAGATAAAGGGGCACTTTTCGTACGTAAAAAGGGCACAATTCGAGTACTTGAAAAAGTGGGTGCAATGTGCCTCCCCCTGCCCCCCCCCCCCCCTCCCTGCTCCCCTGCCCCCGGAGAGGGTTGCCTCTGATTTTGGCGCTCTCCAAAATAAAGATGGATGCCGGAAGCCTATTTGTTCGAGGAACAACAGGCCTTGATCCTCTGCACAATTGTAGGCCAGCTGACGTATCATGGTGCGCTCGTCATGCTCGTTATGCTCACCCTGCACTCTGCTCATGCTCATACGAAACTCGCCTTAAGTCCCCGTACTCGATCTAATATCGCGTTAATAGCGTAGGCAATTCGGCATGACTCGCAGCACGATCGTCGTGCTCGTACTCCACTTTTGGAAACTCGAATAGCACTCGCGTATACTTGAAGGTGGTGAGTTGCTACGAGTAATGAAGAGTGCAGTGCAAGCTTGATACGAGTAATGCGAGTGTAAGCAAGTTCACCTCGAGTTACAACGAGTTAGTGAAAATTTTGAACCTGTTCAAAATTCTGGAACTGCTCGCGACTTCGAGGAGAGCCGTGGAATGTTGTAAAAAGTTATGCCGAGTCATAGCGAGGTGTCGCGCGTTATCCAGAGTTACGAGAAGAGCAATTCGCGAATACTGCGAGTGCCTCTTTGAGGCAACTCATCACAACTCGCAATAACTCGCTAATACAACTCGGCTAAATGGGAGCCCTGCTTAAAACTATCCTGGGTACACCACTTCAGGCGCGGATCCAGGGGGGCCGAGCGGGCCTTGGCCCCCCCCCCCCCCCCGCCAAAAAAAAAAAAAAAAAAAAAAAAAGGAGAGAGAGAGAGAAGGAAAGGAAGGGAAAGGGAAAGAGGAGAGAAAGGGAAAAAAGAAGGAAAGAAAAGAAAAGAGGGAAGAAGGAGATCGGGGGGAAGGCTTGCCTCCCCCCCCCCCCCCCCCCCCAATCAAAATATAAAAGAGAAGGAAGGAAAGGGAAAGAAAAAAGGAAAAGAGGAGATAAAGGGAAGGAAAAAAGAGGGAGAAGAAAAGAAAAGAAGGGGGATATCAGTTGCAATTTTCCCGCCAACAAGTTGTGGATCGGGGGGGAGGGGGCAAAAGGCCCTTGCTCCCCACCCCCCCCCCCCCCCCGTCCCCGCTAAAAAAAAAAAAGAGAGAAGGAATGAAAAGGAAAAGAGGAGAGCCAAAAGGGAACAAAAAAGAGGAAGAAGAAAAGAAGGGGAGATCAGTTGCGGTTAATCCCGCCAACAATGTGTGGAGCGGGGTGGGGGTCAAAATGACCTTGCCCGCCCCCCCCCCCCCCAGCAAACCTAAAAGAGAGAGAGAAGGAAGGGAAGGGAAAGAGAAAGAGGAGAGAAAGTGAAGAGAAAAAAAGAGAAAGAAGAAAGGTAAGGGATATCAGTTGCAATTTTCCCGCCAACAAGGTGTAGATCTTGAGATGCCTACATGTCAGGGCCCGCGGAACGGCGGGGATCGGGATCCTCGAGGCCCCCCCCCCCCCCATTTTTTTGAAAAATATATTAAAGAGAAATAGGAAAAAGAGAGCAAGAAAGAAAAAATAGTTAACTGCTAGTGTCACATTATAATGAGATATCAAAATATGCTCATCTGACCATGATTAAATGCCTAAAACCCCGAGGGCTCTGCCCCTGGATTCCACCTAGGGCCCTAAGGCGGGCCCTTAGATGCTCATCTGACGGTAATTTAATGCCTAAAACCCCTGATTTCTAGGGGCTCTGCCCCCTGGACCCCACGCCAAATATTGTCCTGCCAGTGTCACAAAATAATAAGGTATCAAAAAAAGCTCATCTGACCGTAATTGAGTGCCTAAAACCCTTGAGCTTCCGGGGGCTCCGCCCCCGGAACCCCACGCCAAATAGTGACCTGCCAGTGTCACAATTAGGTATCAAAGTAATGGTCATCTGACCGTAATTAAATGCCTAAAACCCCTGAACTTCCGGGGCTCTGCCCCCTGGACCCCACCTAGGGCCCTAAGGCGGACCCCTGAATGCTAATCTGACCATAAATTATTGCCTTACACTCCTGAGCTTCCGGGGGCGGACAAGGTATCATTATGTTCATCTGACCGCAGGCGCGTAGCCAGGGGGGGGGGGTGTGAGGTGGTCCCCAAAAAAGAGAGGAGTGAAAAGGAAGAGGGCGTAGGAAGAAAAGGGAGTAAACAAAGAACATTTTTGAAATTCAGACAGAATTAAGAGTCGAGAACGGTACAACGAATCGTCTTCTTTCTCTAATAACTTACTAAACATCAAAGCTTCCGCGCTTCGCGCAGGAAGATGGAGTGGGGAGGTGGAACTTAATTCAGACAAGGATTAAGAGTCGAGAACGGTACAACAAATCGTCTTCTTTCTCTAATGACTTAATGAAACGTCAAAGCTTCCGCGCTTCGTGTGGGAGGGGAGGGGGGAACTGAATTTAGACGAGGATTAAAAGTATTAACGGTACAACGAATCGTCTTCTTTCTCTAATAATTTAATGAAACGTCGAAGCTTCCGCGCTTTGCGCGTGAGGGGAGGGAACTGAATTTAGACAAGGATTAAGAGTCGAGAACGGTACAACGAATCGTCTTCTTTCTCTGATGATTTAATGAAACGTAAAAGTTTCCGCTCTTCGCGCGGAAGGGGGGAAACTAAATTAAGACAAAGATTATTTTCGAGAGCGGTACAACGAATCGTCTTCTTTCTCTAATAATTTAATGAAACGTCGAAGCTTCCGCGCTACGCGTGGGAGGGGAGGGAACTGAATTTAGACAAGGATTAAGAGTCGAGAACGGTACAACGAATCGTCTTCTTTCTCTGATGATTTAATGAAACGTAAAAGTTTCCGCGCGGAAGGGGGGAACTAAATTCAGCCGAGGATTATTTTCGAGAGCGGTACAACGAATCGTCTTCTTTCTCTAATGATTTAATGAAACGTAAAAGCTTCCGCGCTTCACGCGGGAGGGGGGAAACTGAAGTAAGACGAGGATTAAGAGTCGATTAGGACACAACGAATCGCCTTCTTTCATTAATGATTTATTGAAATGTCGAAGCTTCCGCGCTTCGCGAAGGAGGTAGGGGAAAAACTCGCCCCTCCGTGCACCCACCCCCCCCCCCCCCATTACGTCACTGCTGGTCACCATTACGTACCAATATTTGGCTCGCATAATTTCAAATTTGGGCCTCCCCCCCTAAGAAATCCTGGATCCGCGCCTGCACCACTTAATGTACTTATGGTAATACAATTGTTGATGTGGTAAGGTTTTGCTCTACCTGTAGTAGTTATCTTTCGTAACGACTGCGGAATATGATTTAAAGAGATTCTTGAACCTGTGTGAGCATAACACACAAAACACTATTGATTACATAATGTTAGTAATGTAAATCGTATACAGTCAGTAGTCTTATGTTCATGGGTTTTACTCTGATTCTATAGAGAGAAAGTGTGTGAGATAGAGTGACTTCTCTGGAAGTCGTAGATATTATTTCTCGAATCTCTGCTTTCATAAAAATTTATAAAAAAACTTCACTCCTCGACCTTTTGAATATACTTCATGAAATCCATATTTGGCTTCATTTATTTCATCATTATATTGATGTATTCTTTAACCACTTATAATTGAAACCTGGTGGCGGGGAGAGGGGGCGCATTTCGGATGCATGACTCGTTTATGCGCCACCTCCCCCCCCCCCCCCCCCCCCCCCCCCATTAGCTGACACACGTGGACATTAAGTACACATTACAAAAAAGCTTATAATAATAGCGTAGACGTGTTAGGGTCTAGTGGACAAGTCACCGGTCTGTAGGGTTTAAATCCCAACCCTGCACTACCGTCCGTTTGCAAGACGTTTCTCTAAATTTGCCACTCTCCACCAAGGTGTCAATTGGTTTGTGATGAAATATGGGGGGGACCTAAATTGAATCTCGTTCCCCCTTTTAAAAATGACATCAGGGAGGATGACAACTTTTGTGTTTTTTTAGGGGCGGGGTTGCTTTTTGTTTTAAAAAGCAACTAGTTTTTTGAAAAATCAACCTAAGGCGATTTCAATAGCCTTGGGCTTCATATATTTAAATGTGCGAACAAGACAACGACGTTTTACGTAGTCCGAACATTAATTATTTTGGACATGCACAAACAAAACGAAAGACTTGATGCATGGCTGATCGTCAACGAAACGGAGTTAAGTCTTTTGTCAACTCAAATTATGGAAATGCAAGCATTAATTTACTTAACAGAACTGATTTTACTGATTTTACTGATTGAGTTGTCATATGAAAGGGCAGAAAATTAACTTACTAGAAATGTGATTTTCTCTTTGAAATTCAGATACCGCCCACCAAATGATTTTTTTGGTACCCGCGCTTTACATTCGTCGTAATCATTCATGCGTGAAATGTTAGTTGCATCGAATGAAAGAAGAGGATCTAAGCTTTACAAATATGTGGTATCTAGTAATTATAATTGTGATCAAGTTATGATAAAACATTGATAATTCCCAGTTTCGTTTTTTCTGGGACGCACTGTTTATCCTCTCCACAGGTTTGATTTCAGCTAGCTGTGCCGTGCCAGACCCCATAGCTTACACCATAACAACCTTGCCGAACCAAACCCTGGATACAGGTTCTTATATCACATGGGAATGCAGTGATGGATACATGATGGATGGTCTGACAAACACTGCTGTATGGGTGTGCTTAGAGGACGGGTCTTGGCTGGGCCATACACCCATATGCACGGGTAAGGGCTTCACATGCTCAAATAAATAAATCCAAACAGTGCATAATATAGAGAAATTAAAAAATATATATTTTACTTTAATTTGAGAAGAAAAAACCCACTATGCATGACTCAAGTTTACAAACAATAGACATGTATCAAAGTTTATATGGTAGATATTGTATTTGTGTCTTATAGCTTTTGGAGCCCTTTTTAATTTATCTTTCTGAATTATAGAATACAATGCCTTATACCTACAACAATTTCCTAATCATGATCCTTTTTGTTTTTTTACTGAGTAAATCGGTATGATATTAATATTTACCAGATTAATACCAGATGTTAATAAGCGGCACGTATCCATTCAATTAGCTGACAGATAATCGATGGCATATTAATAAAGCGATAATAGAGACATCGGAGAAAACATTACACTGTCATTTTAAAGACCGTCAATACTACTGGGCTAGAAGGAATTAGACCACACAGCAAGGTCACTGACATGTGGCTAACTCAGCTCTCAACTAACATAACAAAAAGAGGATCATGGGGGACCAACAGGCACTGATTGGGGAAGTTCTTTATATAGAGGGAGCAAGTAGCTACAAGTAGGATAGTGGGGTTGTAAGTGTCAATACCATATTGTCTGACCATTATATTTGGGTTACGTAAGACGTCAGTGTAATGTTGGCAAATTTCAAAAGATGGCTTTTATGGCCCTTGGAATAGAACGGTTCACCAACATATTCAAGTCTTATGCACACTTTTTAAATCAAAGTTGTTCTTGAGAACCCGAGAAGTTGCCCGAGGCTTGTTCGACATAGCAAAAAGTAGTACATGGAGACTGGATTCCAAGTATTGCAGTTCATTCATTAATACCATGTCACTAGGTCTCCAGGAAAAGAAACATCCGTTTATATTTGAAAATGTTAGTAAACAGGTCTATTGCCTTTGATTGGTTCTTTGGAAAGTAGTTGACATCATGTTTGATAATCATGACTCATGTTTCTGCAGCTATTGAGTGTCCATCGCCTCCCATCGCTGCCTATTCAGAACTCGATCCTGTATTGGCTGACACATACATTGTAGGCCAGACGATATCATATACATGCAGCAGCAATGAATACACTCTGCTTGGACGTAACTTAAATCGATGTCTACAAGATGGCACATGGGAAAACGATCCTCCCGTTTGTCAAAGTAAGCAGCTATTTTGATTCCGACGTTTTTCAAAGTTTTAGTCGTCAATAACGAGCACCACATATTTGATGGTGTTTACTTCAATATTAGTATTAATGACACTAACCCTAACCCTATTCATGGCGAAATTGTTCACAATTTACAAAACACATTTTAAAATACGTATCAAGTAATATTGCAAATGGCAAATTGTAAAAAAAATAATGAAAAAATGAAAAAAAATGAAAAAATGAAAAAAAATGAAAAAATGAAGAAAAAAAATGAAAAAATGTCATACAATCTAAATAATCTACAGATCTAATTCAGGTGAAATTTCGTCAAATGTTGAAATTGAGCTAAAAATGAGTAACGTGTTGGAGACATCCTTGTTATTCTGAGATGCTTTATAGTGATGATAGTACTTTGGTATTATTTGCCCAGGGTATAGCCTCATCATTATCAATACTGCTCGTCCTACGTGCTCTGCAATTATTATTACATCAGCATTGCCAGGTACCCACAGACACCTTGGTCGAAAGGGGCAGAAGAGGGCGAAACAACTAGTCCAATGATATCAGCTCAGAGCAAGGATCGAAGCCATGTCATCTCAAATAAGAGTCAAGAGCCTACACCAGACGCGGATCCAGGATTTCTTAGGGGGCAGGCCCAAATTTGAAATTTAAATGGGTGAAATTTGACAATCGAGCCGGCCAATATTTCACTCAGTGGGGGAAGGGGGGGGGGGGGTAGTGACCACTATTTTTTGCCCCCCAAAATTTGAAAACCGTGCCGGCCGCTATTTCGCTCAACACCCCCCCCCCCCCCCCCCCCCTCTTGAGCATAAGAAATGGAAAGAATCTCCCCTTTTTCCCTATTAATTTTTTTGTGGCAAGGGGGGCAGGGCCCGCTGTCCCCTGTATCCGCGCCTGGTCTACACCCTTTACACCACAGTATTCTGTGGTTATGGTTGTTGCTGTTAATCGTTGTTGTTTTTATTATTTTTTGTTTAAGGAGATTGCGACCACACATCCGATCAAATCCAACGATACTCCAATCTCACTTGCTACCGTAAACGTGATGGTGATAGTGAGAGGAATTGGATAGACTCGTTGGACATTTGCAATGCTAACGGCGAGCTACTTGCCACCGTGAAAGATGCTAAGACACAAACGTTTCTCGTCGAGTTCATTGGCCACCAGATCCGCAACAACATTTGGATTGGAGCGATGGAAGGACGGGACTGGATCTGGAGACATAGTAATTTTTTTCTAATTTTGTTAAGTAAATTTTAAGTTTTTTTTAATCTTCGGTAGCCTATTATTGGCAAAACGAAAAATCTATGGTTATAGATGCGACAGTATAAATATAACCGTCTCGTATGCAAAAATTGATAATGTCCGAACGAAATGATGACAACTTTTCTCAACCTTCCCTTAAATAATTCTCTTTATACGTTGGTTATTTCTATCGAAACTATGGATGATAAGAATTTAAAATCTATTTTATTTGCCTGCTTGCGGTCACTTGCGTATTTTTTTAACAGAGCTAAATCTCTATCGACCTGATATTTGATGAATTCTGTCTCTATTAACATGGTGGCTCAGTCGTTAGAGCGCCCGTCTCATGAACGGGAGGTCGTGGGTTCGAACCCCGGCCGAGTCATACCAAAGACTTATAACAATGGGACCTTCTGCCTTCTAGCTAGGCGCTCAGCATATTAGATTGGAGAAGGGTAGTAATAACATATTATGTTATGCAGGGCCCGCTGGAAGAACAGTTTCATAACTGAAGTGGCTACCCTGGGTAAATAAAAGTTATTATTATTATTATTATTATTATTATTATGTCGTGTAAAAGAACTAATAGGAATATAAGGTGCGAGGTAAATTCAACTATTTAAACAACCACGTGAACGTTCTTTTTTTTTCTTCATATCTATTAGATGTTGGTGTTGCTATCGTAGTAGGAGTGAATGATGCAGTACAACAATTAATTCTTTATTGCATTACATATTTCGTCATCTCAATTTAATATATTTCATGCACGTTAACATGAAAGGGAAAAGCGACAAGAACATGTAAAACGAAGTGCAATGGTATACAAATATACACTGTCTTGAGAGGTTCTGGTTAAAACTATGCGCATGTGGTGACTCCAATAGTACTATTGGAGTCACCGAGGCCCATAGTTTTAACAAGTACCTCGAAAAGAAGGCATGGTATATTTGTTTTATATCCTGCGTCAACAATTTATCGTAACAAAACAAATTGGGAAAAATGTTATCAAAATTTTAAAAAATAGAAAAAAATTAATTAAAAAAGAATTTAAAAAGATGATTCGATTAATAAAAATACAAACAAATAAAGAAAATGTTTTAAATTGAAACAAAAATTTCAAAACAAAATTTCAACCCCTCATATAGTACTTCTACTCACAAATAGTACTCCCGAATATTACCTACGTCCTTGAGTCATAACTGACAGTAATGAGGATTAATGCCTCACAGAAGGGCACTAATATAGAAAAACAGAGAACATGAAATAAATGATCAATGATTCATTGTATTTTCCCCCGGTCCCCAACATGAAGAATATCCTCTGTGTGGCCATGCCTTGAACCAAAATGCATGGCCGTAAAGAGAGAATTTTTCCCTGATAAGATGTAATGAATTGTTGATAATTTATTGCCTTTTCTTTTCTTCTTTTTTTATTTGTGGGAGCTGCCCCCACCCTAGCCCCCGCTGCGTTCAGTAATGATTCACTGGCAAAGCAATACCCTCGTAACTGTAACGCCCTAGGATCCTCATTACTGTCAGTTATGACTTTAGGACGTAGGTCCCCTAGTTGATAAGCATTGTAGCACAAAACAAACACTCGCAAATTATTATTCATTAAATCTGAGAATGTATACTATTATCTAAATTTATTATGAATAAATCACTATCATTCCATGAATTGGGGTAACAAAATTATTCCAACTTTATGACTAACAGTGTATTAAGAATCGTTATAGTTATGGATATTTCAGCCGTCTCTGAACCGATTTTGATCAAACAAAGATGATTTTGTCATTTAAATTGTATGTTCTTTCAAATTTGACGCTCAGTTATTCCACCTTTATGACCAACAGTGTATTAGGTAATATGATAATGATTGAAAAGATGAAGGAAGAAATAGTAACCAGGAGCAATTAAGAGTGCAATATTAACAGGACGATATTGAAGACAGCCGGTCTAAATAAAAAATGCAAATATGAACAATTTGTTTTCTTTCTTTTTTTCTTCTTTTTCTTGTTGAACGTTGTTTTTCTCAGGTGGGGAAAACATCGAACGCTTCTTTTGGCAAAATCCATTTCCAAGTGCAGATTCACAAGATTGTATTGAACTGTCATATCAGGATGGATCATTTTCATGGAGTCCAAGATCATACCAAACAGGCAATGGCTTGCTCTGTCAGTATGGTAATTGGTTCTATTATTATTATCACTACTACTACTACTACTATTAATACTACTACTACTTCTACTACTACTATCACCACTGCTATCGGATTCCGTCCATTTAAACACTTCTCTTTCATTCAATTTCATAAATGTGCACTTCGATTTTTCCTGAGAATCCGGTAAGGTGCACATTTCAAAGTTGATTTAGTAATTTGTTAGTCAAGCTAGGCAATGGTCAATCAATTTCAACATATGTCCATTCGAATTCGTCTCACCTGACGGTCTGCTGAGGAATTCAAATCAGTCGTCGGAAAGACTTAGTTGTGCAATATAACCAAGTTTCCAGCGCAGTCTAGTTCACTGTCGAAGACACGGCAGCGCTTGAAGTCACTCATCCCGAAGCTATAGGGCAAAAGCCCCTAATGCCTCTTAAACCGCATTACATAAATATAAATGATGGAAAACACTCTTGAAAATTAGCCCAAAGGCAATTCCAGTATTCTATTGTGTGTCATAAAGAGATAATGTTCAGACTACATTGTATGTAATATATCACTGTAGTCTTCACACATTCATATTGTGACGGACAAAGCTATTTAAAACGGCTTAAGTCGATATTTTCGAAGGTCTGTACAATCGTGTTTTAGCACGTCTTCACATAACATATTGAGCTATACAGATTATTACTCAGTCATGAAATGTTTATTTCTAGATCGGTCTTGTCAGAGTGTTGGACTTAGCCAATCCGACATGGTACTAGAATACACGGACACCTGTTTCCAATTCATGGATGTTTCGAGGAACTGTGATGACGGGGCCGAAGAGTGTAATGGGAGAGGAGGATTTCTGGCTGAAATACTCGATGAGAGCACTAATGCTTTAATGCTGGACCGAGCCCTGTATCTGAGAAGCAAAGGCGTAAACACGGCCTGGTGGATTGGTGGTTATGACGAAGATGTCGGACGGTCCTGGTATTGGTCTGATAGTACGTGATTAATCAGAAACTATAGTCACAGTAAAATGTAGCTTGTATCTGTTCATTTGAAGACAAACATTTATCTTTGAAATAAAATCTAACAATATAAGAAGCCAAGATATAAACAGTAAACAGAAATGTGATCGGTATTCCATTTTCCGCTTTTTTGTATTCAATGACAATACTATAAAACTTCCCAATACAATTTGTTTTTATTTCAAAACAATAATTGAAATGAGATTAGATATATTATATGTTATGAAATCAGCATTAAATTTATTAGCCATTAATTTTGAAGGCATCGTTTAACAATGTTGAATTTGAGGTACATGGCCCTACGTGTTATCAGTGTCTGTGATATGGTGTTAATGGTGTTATCAAAATGATCCTAAAGTGCCTCAAAAGAGTAGAAAATCTCTGAGTGAATTAACTCTTTTTACATCAAATAACAAGGATCTAGGAGTTTCGTTGTATAAAACAAATGATGCATGTTTACATTCGTTCATTAAACGATCTATCCGCACCCCCCCCCCCCCCCCCACTCCGGGGTCGGATGTACCTCATGCGTGTTCCCAAAATGTCCGGTAAAGGGGTACTTTTCACGCACCAAAGTCCAGCTCGTAGTACATACAAATCCGGCCCGAATGGACTTTACACACCGGACATAGAGGGTGTTTTCAAAAGGAGGGAACATGTATACATACCTCGTTGATGCTGTGTGTATCTGTCGCACTCAGCCTAACTGCTCCGTGCCATAGATACACACAGCCTCAACTCGAGTGCGGATAGATCGTATAAAGAACTCATGCACATGCATCATTTGTATAATAAACATACAACATCAGGGCCCCGTCTTACAAAGAGTTACGATTGATCCAAATCAATCGCAAGTCCTCCAATCAATCGCAAGTTTGCAGTCTTCTATCTCGTATCTACATAGTTGCGATTAATATCTATCGCAAATAAGTTACGATTTATATCAACTCTTTGTAAGACGGGGCCCAAGTTTTTAAAAAGTTTAGATATTTTAGCTGCATTTGCTAATTTGTCATTAAATATATTGAGAAATAAAATCTCGGAGGCAATGGAAAATTAAAAATAGTACAATGAAATACATTAAACAGTTCTGTAGGAATACACGATTTTAAACTTCGCATCCAGCTGGACCTAAGCAATTTAAACAAAAATACCAAAATGTACACAGTGTATATTGGGCATATCTTGTATGCTACAAATGCAAAATCTGAATTAAACAAGACCCAAGAGTAATGGCCTGAATTGACTATTCCAGATACATATCAGCATGCACGTGTAGTATTGAAGCTTGTATTGTTTTATTAGGGTTTTCTAATGGAAGTAGAAATCAGAGCAACTTCTTAACGCATAGAAGGACATCATATTCATCATAGCATGATTCATCTCTTTCTTCAGAAACTCGAATGAACTATGAGGGATGGCACGAGAGTGAACCTAGTTCGTTTTTCGAAGGCTGTGTAGAAATGAGACTGGATTTTCAGTACCAATGGAATGACCAATCTTGTTCAGACCGAATTCCGATCCTATGTCAAATTGGTGAGAAATGTGAAATATACTTTTTGAATATCTTTTCGGGGATCATGGGCTTGTACAAAAATACAAACTGACTATGTTAGACGGCTTCTTTGAACAGATAATAATTTGAGCAATCAAAATATTGTATATTGTTTAAAGATTATGATACATCATGTATATTATTTACGGTTTTCTGCACGTTTATGAAGGAATGGATAGAATATTACGGATCAATGAATTATCAGAATAGATGTTTCAGTGTTAAGTATAAAGATTGTGTCTTATATATTTTCAAGGAATTCCTGCCTGTGGTGACCCAGGTGAACCTTTGCATGGTAATCGTTTACCAGACGATAGAACAACTTACTCTGACGGTGCTACTCTTCATTTCACCTGTCAGGAGGGCTATACATTATCTGGAGAAAGCCTTTTAAGGTGTATGAATAATGGAACATGGAATCATCAAAGACCATCGTGTGAAGGTAGAGTAATTATAATCATGTTTAAAATAGTAATTGTGATTGAATCCTATTTACCCAGCGAATAGCCCCATAAGCATTAATACTGATCTTCCTCGTGCTATTTCAGGCACTCGAATTATTATTACCCCTGCAATTACCAAGTTCCTTTTTACACCTGGACTATTCGTAAAGTTACGCATGACTTTACGAACGACTTGTAAATAAAGTCCCAGATAGGATGCCCAAAGTTTTTTTTCTGATATTTTCAATAACCTCAATTAAAATATGGCAAACAAATATACTTTGCATTAAGTTTTTTTGTTATAATAAGAATGTTAATCTACATCTGTACAGTTCAACTTTAGTTGATGCAGTTAATAATGATTGAGCATCCCATTTGGCTTTCCATATAGAAGTCGTACTTAACGTCATGAGTAACTTTACGAACAGCTTCATGAAACACCCCCCCCCCCCCGGCTTGATACTGGCAGATGTGGATTTATTTGTTGCCAAAGTACATTTATACGGAGATGAGATACGAACCCTCAAGGAATGAAATGAGAGTCATGTGAATTAACTACTATATTTTGTTTCTGAAAACTCATGTGAGTTCAGTGTCAACGTTTACGGATGGTTTCCCGAAATTCATGAACATTTTATGAAATTATGCTCTGAGACTGGGATGCAAATGCTAGCGTAGTGACAATTATATACCTCTCTTTAGTATGTTGAATAAATCTAGTCATCTGATTAGTTGAAATTGGAGTCGTGATTGTAGCCATGCCCGCCTAACTATCAATAGTTAATGAGAAAGATGCCCGTTGCCTCGGTTAACGGGCCGAAAAGATGAATTTTGCTGAAATCCCCATTGGTTTAGGTGTAAAAAGTTTCGTTGTGCGAGCGCGGTATACCATATAGTGCAGTGTGTGTGCGATTCCCGAATGATCGTAACATTCAGGCAAATTTCCAGCTAAGATTAACAGACAATGTCACATTTTTTTTCCTGTTATGTTTTAACCAATCTTTACTCAAGAAAAGGATAAAGTTAGAATTCTGTGTAGTTTTTTGTGTGAATTCGGTATATAAAAATGTATAGGACTGTTTTAATGTTCGAAGCATAGCTGTTTCTATACTGGCTCCCGATGACGTGGAGCCTATAGAAACAGCAATGCCTCTCATAGCAGTCAATATATCTATATATTAAACTTCAGTAATATGCGGCTGAAAATCTATGTTCTTAATACAGGGTAGACACTTCGATACAATAGCAACTTGTATTTAGCACAGGTAGATGGTTTGTTTTACCTGTCAGTTAAAAATGCATTGTAAACCCTGGAATTAAGTAACCAGGGGACTAACTGCTTTATAGGGCCACTGTAACCAAAACGGGCTATAAAAAAATGGGGAAAAAAGATTCCAATCATGATAATGATTTTTCTTAGAAATCATCAATAATTCTGGAAACTAGCTTTAAACACGACGAGTCAGAACGCTCAGAAAAAAGCCCAGTTTCGGAGCTGTATTGCACAATAGCATTTAACGTCACTGCAAGAGCCTCTCCTGTGAAAATGAGGGGGATTTAGGCATTAAAATGTCTTAAAAAAGGCAAACTATGACTTACCTTGACCTAAACCGTCCACACCATCTGGGAGATGTGTGATGGCTTCTGCTTCATGACCTCAAGCCAGATCTTCCTATCTTTTGACATTCTGGTCGCTTCTGTGAGGGATCCCAGACATCTAGTAGCACAACCGGCCTTTACACAATATATCCATTTCTTGCCCCGGGGTCTATCACCATGGATATTAGAAGTTAGGAGTATCTTTGGTTATCGTGATGGTCTCATCCTGAAAACGTGGCCAAAGAATCGCAGCCGTTTTTTGGCTATTTTGTCCAGAATAGTTTCATTCATTCCTAGAGTCTTCCGAATTGTTGTATTCCTTATTTTTCCTAGTCTGGTTACACCCAAGATTTTTCGGAGGCAGATCTTGTCGAAGGTAAGGAGCCTGTTCTCATCTTCTTTTTACAGTGTCCATGTTTCAGATCCATACAAAGGTATGGATATGATGAGTACCTTAGTGTATAGTTGAATTTGTGTAACATCTCTTATGTCTTTGGCTGTCAATATGCTGTGAAGACTTTGAACAGCACCCAGGGCTTTTCCAATCCTATTCTTTATGTCCTCTGTACATTTCCCTGATTGAGTGATGGTACCTCCCAGGTAAACAAACGTTTCCACCTGTAGTAGTTTGGTTCAACCTATGCTGATTTTAATGTCTTGTTGCTGTTTACTGATGACCTGGACCTCTGTCTTGGTAATATTGATTTTGAGGCCAAAGTTTGAGCTCCACCGGTGTACACAATCTACAATGGACTGGAGATCTATTTCATTGCATGCAAGAAGAACTATGTCATCTGCGAAGCGGAGGTTGTTGTTTAGATGGCCTTGGATGTTTATTCCAATAGGGGTGTCATAGGTGCGTGTAACATGTAACATTTTCCGGTAGTTTCCACAATCAAGCTTATCCTTCTTCTTGAATATAGGTGTTATAATGGCTCTGCCCCAGTCAGTTGGGAAAGATTCTTTACTCCAGATTAGGTTGCAGAGTTTGTGAAGGATGTCAGTGCCACTCTCTCCGGATGCTTCTAAAGCTTCTGCTGTTATACTATCATAGCCTGGGGCATTTCCATCAGACATCTTTTTGATGGCACTAATGACCTCCTCTTTAAGTATTTCAGGCTCTTCCTCTATACTAGTAATCTGTGTAATTCCCTCAGTTGCATCCTTATTGATAGGATTCTGGTTGTTATAAAGTCCTTCATAACTTTCTTTCCATCTCCTTTTTACATCCCCTATCTCTGTCAGTATTGTCCATCTTTGCTCTTTAACTGTTTGCATCTTGATATTTGGTTTCCTAGTGAGTTTCTTAATTGTTGAGTAGACTTCTTTGGACTTAGCTGCTCGGTGTGCCTTATTAACTTTTTTACTTAGATTTTGAATCCATCTGTCCTTACATCCTTTTGTCTTTCTCTTTATTTCCCTGTTTAGGACATCATAGTGGGCTCTCTTTGTAGGATCACTTTACTTCTCCTGCTTAACCCTTTTCCTTTGGTCACTTAGTTGGAGCACCTCCTCGCTTATCCAAGGGTCCTGAGGTTGACTCTTTCTGTTTCCGAGAAGTTTGGTCGATGTCTCGCTGTATGCTGACTTGATGCCTTCCCATAGATTTTCCACATCTGTGTTTTCATCATCGAGAAGTGGGCCAAACCTTCCTCCAATTTCTATTTCATAATTTGAGCGGACATCTGCTTCTTTGAGTTTGAAGACATCATATCGCTTTAGAAACTTGGGTTTTCCTCTAACTTTAAATCTCAGTCGTACGTTTGCGATGACTAACTGGGGATCTGAGCCTATGTCAGCACTGGGGAAACTCCGGGAGTTGAGCTTTTTAATTTGCTGTTAATCATTATGAAGTCTATCTTGTTGTGAGTCTTTTGATCAGGTGATTCCTATTTGCATTTTCTGCTTGTTTTTGGCTTGTTTAAACATGGTATGGGTGATAACAAGATCTCATTCGCTGCACAAAAATTGAGTAGTTTCTCTCTTCTGACATTTGCCTTTCCAAAGCCATGTTTGCCTAGAACTTGTTTCCATTCTGAGTAACCGTCTCCAACTTTTGCATTTAGATCCCCCATCACTATCAGAATGTCTTTCTTTGGTGCAGAATTGATTGCTTCTTGAAGTAGGTCATATAATTCGTCTACTAGATCCTAAATGTTTCAATGTTTCATGAAACGAACTTTACGAACATAATTTTAAAAACAAACCACAATTACATCTTTAATCATCAAAGAGTTTTAATACATTATTTTATGGTTTTCCTTCTTATTCAAAAGCACTAAAGAATACACTTCGAAAAATTTATGTTTTGCATGACCTTCAATACCGGCTTTAGACGAAATTTCCAATTGATTTCGTATTGAAAAATATTTTGCATTATTATTGTGTGATTATTTTGCTTAGAACAACCGTTTACCCACAATATTCAATAACCTTTTTTTCAGAACGTTTACATGTATACCCACCCTAGTCTGATTATTGCATTACCATATAACCCTTATAATTACCCTTTTATCTTTTACATGTTTAAAATCATTGTTATGTAATTTGCCACTTTCATGTACTTTGAGCCTGATTTAAGTGCAATATTTTTAGTGAACTATTTTATATTTACCTGTGTTAATAGTGATAATAGTAATAATATTGTTATAAATTACTGAACCATGATGTTGATACTAAATATATTGAAAATAATGATGATAGTTGTAAGAATAATAATAATAATAATAATAATATGAATAGTAGTATGTTGTAGTTAACGAGTGCTAACTAGCACTGCCTGTAAGAAAATAATTTATGATTATATTTGTACTTAATCTTTTTCATTGTGATCTCATTGCTTTAATTATTACATGTTATTACCTATTTTGTTTCCTGTAATATTGATGTTTGCTTTTACCATTGTGAAAAAACCTGAAATTCGGCCTTCGAGCCGCGATTGATTTTTTATTGCAATAAACCATTACTACTACTACTACTACTACTACTACTACTACTACTAGATCTTCATTATCAGCTGTATTTGGAGCATAAACTTGGATCACTGTGATGACACCTGCTTGAGTCTGAAATCTGGCAGTAATCAATCTGGATGAAATAGGAGGATATCCTAGGAGTGAGTTTTGGGCTGTTATGTTCAGAGTCAGTTCTACATCCCTCTGTGAAGAGTTTCATTTCTTGAGCATAGTATTTTGTAACCTTCTGAGGTAAACTCTCCCTTGTCAGTCCAATGTGTTTTCTGATACACCTACTATCTCCCATTTAAAATTATTTAGTTGGAGAAGTGGGATTTCAAGGTTCCCTGGTTAATGTAACGTTCTCACATTCCAGGTTCATATTCGAATTGTCTTTTGTGTTGTTAGTAGCATCTCTTTTCCGTGGTTTATCAACACCATCTCTTCCAACTGGCTTTGGAGTTGGCACATCATGTTGCACTACTCTCTGTAGGCCCCCGGAGAGAAGTGGCTTATTAGTAGAGGCAGGGGCTTTAACCCTGGTGCAATTATGGCTTTTCATCATGAAGTAGTTTCGCTCTAAACTAACTAGGCGGATGAGTCAGTCCTCTTCTAGCCATCCTGGTTCGTTTGTAGCTCGCAAATTTGGTTGTCAGCTAGTCACCCCACCGGCAAAAAGGTAAAAGAAAAAAGATGAAGAAAAGGAAGTGAAAATAAATTTCTATGAGCAGCCCCCTCCCCCTTCTCACATCACACTACCCGATGTCTTTGATATCTTCTGTTTCATCTTACTCATGAGACCCCCCCCCCCTGCATTTTATCAGTGCCACTGTTCAATGATATTTGTTCAAACGGTTCTCTCTGTGTATCGAAGCCATACACCCTATTTAAATGCAATATACACAAACTGCTGTGTCAATTGCTAAATGTACTCAGGCGCGTACACACGGGGGAGGTGTTTTGGCGATTAAATACCCCCTCAATGTTGTGTCAGTGGCGGATTAGGGGAAGGCCCACCCCCCCCCCCCCCCCCTCCCTTCCGCTTACACCCCGGCTGGCTGACTTGTCGCCAAATATATTTCGCGGGTGCACATTAAGTAAGCAATCCAATTTTAAAATTCCCCCCCCCCCCCTTAAAGCAGGGCTCCCACTTAGCCAAGTTGAAGCTCCGAGTTGTGGCGAGCTTGAACTCGCGTAAACTCGCGTGAACTCGCTTAAAATTTACTAATTTGTATGGTATTTGCATGAATTATCATACGACGCATTATGGAGTTTCCTACGATGGATGTACGAGTGAACCGAGCGCATTACGAATCACGCTAGCTCAGTATGAGTTGCGATGACTTGTGTACAACTTGTACCGATCTACCAACAAGTTATCAAGATCTCCTAAGCATGGCTCCCACTTTAGCCGAGTTGGAACCTCGAGTTGTGGCGAGCTGGCGCGATCTTATGGCAAGCAGTTTTATTATTAATTGATATCAATAAATCAATTCTTGTTATCAATAAATAATTTTATGTTGTAAAGCAATGCAATTCTTGATATCAAGAATTCGATTTCGTGATACCAGGAATTCGATTTCGTGATATCAAGAATTAAATTCTTGATATCAAGAAATATGTTTTAATGATAAAACTGCTTGCCATAAGATCGCGCAAGCTCGCGACAACTCGAGGCTCCAACTCGGCTAATGCTATGGTCACATTACCCAAAAATAGCCTGCCCGGCCACCGAGCGGCGGCCGCCCAGGCACCACTCGTTTTTAGCGCATCGCTCGGTCGCCGCTAAAGTTTTAGCGCGGAGTTAAAATTTGGGCGGCGCCTGCTCACTTTTCACTCGCCCCCCAAAATACGCTCGGTGCCTGGGCACGCGCCGCCGGGCACCGACCTAATTACTGGGCGATGCCAAAATTTCAGCAGCGACCGAGCAGGCTACTGATCGGTCGGTCGCTGCTCTGATTTGTGACCAAAGCTTTAGTGGGAGCCCTGCTTATTTTCAACAATTCATATGCGATCAAGGGGCTGTCAACAAAACGGAGTCTTTTGTTAATTTCGTTTATTGATACGGCGGGCAGCTAGTGAAAACGAATTCGTTTAATAAAATTATAGAAATGCAAGCACTACTTTAAACAAACAGAACTTTGTTATTCCTACCTCATTTTTCCTGAGTGAGGTGTCACATGAAAGGGCAGAAACTCAACTTTCTAGAAATATGAATTTTTCTTCGAAATTCAGATACCGCCCGTTAAAGGTCTTTTTGGTTTACTTTCTTCAAATTGCTTTTAATCACTGTATAAACGCGAGCGAGCGAGCTTTAGGAGGAGGTGCTGTTAGTCGCTTGAAATTAGGGGCGCGTTTAATGATGAGAGGAAAAGGGGACACTTATCAGAAAAGAAAAGGAGCTTGTTTCAAAGTACAAAGAGTAATTATCAGAGGTGAAAATGGGGCAATTCTTACACCTTCTAAGAGAGGCACTCACCAGGGATGAAAAAAGGCACTTATGGAAATAGGAAATGATCATTTGTCGACGGATAAGGGGCCCCCATCTGATTTTGATAGGGGCGTTTATAAGAGGTGAAAAGGGGCTTTTATAAAAGGGGGATAGTCCCTTATTAGAAAGGAAAAAGAGAACGTGTTAAAATATAAGGTGCGCGACCCCAGTTAAAAAGGGGATAGTTATTAACAGGGGTAGGGGCACTTCTTACAAAGGAAAAGGGGCATTTGTCAAAATAAAGGATGCACATCTCAGATTTGAATAAGGCAAATTATCAGAGGTGAAGGGGAACTTATTGCAAAAGAAAACGGGAACTTGTGGAAGGTAAAGGGGCACTTCCACAAATTAATAGGGGCACTTTTCAAAGATAAAGGGGCACTTTTCGTATGTAAAAAGGGGCACATTTCGAGTACTTGAAAGAAAAAAATGGGTGCACTGTGCCTCCCCCTGCACCCCTCCCTGCTCCCTGCCCCCGAAGAGGGTTGCCTCTGATTTTGCCGCTCTCCAAAATAAAGATGGATGCCGGAAGCCTATTTGTTCGAGGAACAACAGGCCTTGATCCTCTGCACAATTGTAGGCCAGCTGACGTATCATGGTGCGCTCGTCATGCTCGTTATGCTCGCCCTGCACTCTGCTCATGCTCATACGAAACTCGCCTTAAGTCCCCGTACTCCATCTGATCTCGCGTTAATATCGTAGGCAACTCGGCATGACTCGCAGCACGATCGTCGTGCTCGTACTCGTACACTTTTGGAAACTCGAATAGCACTCGCGTATACTTGAAGGTGGTGAGTTACTACGAGTTATGAAGAGTGCAGTGCAAGCTTGATACGAGCAATGCGAGTATATTGCGAGTGTATTAAGCAAGTGCACCTCGAGGTTAAATTTTAAAAAAAAATTACTCCTCGACCTTTTGAATATACTTAATGAAATCCATATTTGGCTTCACTTATTTCATCATTATATTGATGTATTCTTTAACCACTTATAATTGAAACTTGGTGGCGGGGAGAGGGGGCGCATTTCGGATGCATGACTCGTTTATGCGCCCCCTCCCCCCATTATCTTACACACGTGGACATTAAGTACCCATTACAAAAAAGCTTATAATAATAGCGTAGACGTGTTAGGGTCTAGTGGACAAGTCACCGGTCTGTAGGGTTTAAATCCCAACCCTGCACTACCGTCCGTTTGCAAGACGTTTCTCTAAATTTGCCACTCTCCACCAAGGTGTCAATTGGTTTGTGATGAAACCTGGGGGGGGGGCCTAAATTGAACCTCGTTCCCCCTTTTAAAAAATGACATCAGGGAGGATGACAACTTTTGTGTTTTTTTAGGGGCGGGGTTGCTTTTTGTTTTAAAAAGCAACTAGTTTTTTGAAAAATCAACCTAAGGCGATTTCAATAGCCTTGGGCTTCATATATTTAAATGTGCGAACAAGACAACGACGTTTTACGTAGTCCGAACATTAATTATTTTGGACATGCACAAACAAAACGAAAGACTTGATGCATGGCTGATCGTCAACGAAACGGAGTTAAGTCTTTTGTCAACTCTGTTTGTTGCTACGGCATGCAGCCAGTGAAAACGATTTCGTTTAATCAAATTATGGAAATGCAAGCATTAATTTACTTAAAACTGATTATTTACTGATTGAGTTGTCATATGAAAGGGCAGAAAATGAACTTACTAGAAATGTGATTTTCTCTTTGAAATTCAGATACCGCCCGCCAAATGATTTGTTTGTACCCTCTCTTTAAATTCATCATAATCATTCATGCGTGAAATTTGAGTTGCATCAAATGAAAGAAGATCATCTAAGCTTTACAAATATATGGTATCTAGTAATTATAATTGTGATCAAGTAATGATAAAACATTGGTAATTCCCAGTTTCGTTTTTTTCTGGGACGCACCGTTTATCCTCTCCACAGGTTTGATTTCAGCTAACTGTGCTATGCCAGACCCCATAGCTAACACCATAACAACCTTGCCGAACCAAACCCTGGATACAGGTTCTTATATCACATGGGAATGCAGCGATGGGTACATGATGGATGGCCTGACAAACACTGCTGTATGGATGTGCTTAGAGGACGGAACTTGGCTGGGTCATACACCCATATGCACAGGTAAGGGCTTCACATGCTCAAATAAATAATCCCAACAGTGCATAATATAGAGAAATTAAAAAATATATATTTTACTTTAAATTGAGAAGAAAAAAAAAACCACTATGCATGACTCAAGTTTACAAAAATAGACTTGTACCAAAGTTTATATGGTAGATATTGTATTTGTGTCTTATAGTTTTTGGAGCCCTATTTAATTTATCTTTCTGAATTATAGAATACAATGCCTTATACCTACAACAATTTCCTAATCATGATCCTTTTTGTTTTTTACGGAGTAAATCGGTATGATTTTTACCACATTAATACCAGATGTTAATAAGCGGCACGTATCTATTCAATTAGCTGATAGATAATCGATGGCATAATAATAATATAGCGATAATAAAGACATCAGGGAAAACATTCAACTGTCATTTTAAAGACCTGTAATACTACTGGGCTAGAAGGAATTAGACCACACAGCAAGGTCACTGACATGTGGCTAACTCAGCTCTCAACTAACATAACAAAAAGAGGATCATGGGGGACCAACAGGCACTGATTGGGGAAGTTCTTTATATAGAGGGAGCAAGTAGCTACAAGTAGGATAGTGGGGTTGTAAGTGTCAATACCATATTGTCTGACCATTATATTTGGGTTACGTAATACGTCAGTGTAATGTTGGCAAATTTCAAAAGATGGCTTTTATGGCCCTTGGAATAGAACGGTTCACCAACATATTCAAGTCTTATGCACACTTTTTTAATCAAAGTTGTTCTTGAGAACCCGAGAAGTTGCCCGAGGCTTGTTCGACATAGCAAAAAGTAGTACGTGGAGACTGAATTCCAAGTATTGCATTTCATTCATTAATACCATGTCACTAGATCTCCAGGAAAAGAAACATCCGTTTATATTTGAAAATGTTAGTAAACAGGTCTATTGCCTTTGATTGGTTCTTTGGAAAGTAGTTGCCATCATGTTTGATAATCATGACTCATGTTTCTGCAGCTATTGAGTGTCCATCGCCTCCCATCGCTGCCTATTCAGAACTCAATCCTGTATTGGCTGACACACAAATTGTAGGCCAGACGATATCATATACATGCAGCAGCAATGAATACACTCTGCTTGGACGTAACTTAAATCGATGTCTACAAGATGGCACATGGGAAAACGATCCTCCCGTTTGTCAAAGTAAGCAGCTATTTTGATTTCGACGTTTTTCAAAGTTTTAGTCGTCAATAACGAGCACCACATATTTGATGGTGTTTACTTCAATATTAGTATTAATGACACTAACCCTAACCCTATTCATGGCGAAATTGTTCACAATTTACAAAACACATTTTAAAATACGTATCAAGTAATATTGCAAATGGCAAATTGTAAAAAAAATAATGAAAAAATGAAAAAAAAATGAAAAAATGAAAAAAAATGAAAAAATGAAAAAAAAATGAAAAAATGTCATACAATCTAAATAATCTACAGATCTAATTCAGGTGAAATTTCGTCAAATGTTGAAATTGAGCTAAAAATGAGTAACGTGTTGGAGAAATCCTTGTTATTCTGAGATGCTTTATAGTGATGATAGTACTTTGGTATTATTTGCCCAGGGTATAGCCTCATCATTATCAATACTGCTCGTCCTACGTGCTCTGCAATTATTATTACATCAGCATTGCCAGGTACCCACAGACACCTTGGTCGAAAGGGGCAGAAGAGGGCGAAACAACTAGTCCAATGATATCAGCTCAGAGCAAGGATCGAAGCCATGTCATCTCAAATAAGAGTCAAGAGCCTACACCAGACGCGGATCCAGGATTTCTTAGGGGGCAGGCCCACATTTGAAATTTAAATGGGTGAAATTTGACAATCGAGCCGGCCAATATTTCGCTCAGTGGGTGAAGGGGGGGGGGGGGGGGTAGTGACCACTATTTTTTGCCCCCCCCCCCCCCAAATTTGAAAACCGTGCCGGCCGCTATTTCGCTCAACACCCCCCCCCCCCCCCTCTTGAGCATAAGAAATGGAAAAAATCTCCCCTTTTTCCCTATTAATTTTTTTGTGGCAAGGGGGGCAGGGCCCGCTGTCCCCTGTATTCGCGCCTGGTCTACACCCTTTACACCACATTATTCTGTGGTTATGGTTGTTGCTGTTAATCGTTGTTGTTTTTATTATTTTTTGTTTAAGGAGATTGCGACCACACATCCGATCAAATCCAACGATACTCCAATCTCACTTGCTACCGTAAACGTGATGGTGATAGTGAGAGGAATTGGATAGACTCGTTGGACATTTGCAATGCTAACGGCGAGCTACTTGCCACCGTGAAAGATGCTAAGACACAAACGTTTCTCGTCGAGTTCATTGGCCACCAGATCCGCAACAACATTTGGATTGGAGCGATGGAAGGACGGGACTGGATCTGGAGACATAGTAATTTTTTTCTAATTTTGTTAAGTAAATTTTAAGTTTTTTTTAATCTTCGGTAGCCTATTATTGGCAAAACGAAAAATCTATGGTTATAAGTGCGACAATATAAATATAACCGTCTCGTATGCAAAAATTGATAATGTCCGAACGAAATGATGACAACTTTTCTCAACCTTCCCTTAAATAATTCTCTTTATACGTTGGTTATTTCTATCGAAACTATGGATGATAAGAATTTAAAATCTATTTTATTTGCCTGCTTGCGGTCACTTGCGTATTTTTTTAACAGAGCTAAATCTCTATCGACCTGACATTTGATGAATTCTGTCTCTATTAACTGATTATGTCGTGTAAAAGAACTAATAGGAATATAAGGTGCGAGGTAAATTTAACTATTTAAACAACCACGTGAACGTTCTTTTTTTTTCTTCATATCTATTAGATGTTGGTGTTGCTATCGTAGTGAGTGAATGATGCAGTACAAATTTAATTCGTCGTTGAATTTCATGTTTCTTCATCTTAAATTTAATATATTTCATGCACGTTAACATGAAAGGGAAAAGCGACAAGAACGTGTAAAACGAAGTGCAATGGTATACAAATATACACTGTCTTGAGAGGTTCTGGTTAAAACTATGCGCATGTGATGACTCCAATAGTACTATTGGAGTCACCGAGGCCCATAGTTTTAACAATTACTTCGAAAAGAAGGCATGGTATATTTTTTTTATATCCTGCGTCAACAATTTATCGTAACAAAACAAATTGGGAGAAATGTTATCAAAATTTAAAAAAATAGAAAAAATTAATTAAAAAAGAATTTTAAAAGATTATTCGATTAAAAAAAATACAAACAAATAAAGAAAATGTTTTAAATTGAAACAAAAATTTCAAAACAAAATTTTAACCCCGAATAGTTCTCTCATATAGTACTTCTACTCACAAACAGTACTCCCGAATATTACCTACGTCCTTAAGTCATAACTGACAGTAATGAGGATTAATGCCTCACAGAAGGGCACTAATATAGAAAAACGGAGAACATGAAATAAATGATCAATGATTCATTGTATTTTCCCCCGGTCCCCAACATGAAGAATATCCTCTGAGTGGCCATGCCTTGAACCAAAATGCATGGCCGTAAAGAGAGAATTTGTCCCTGTTAAGATGTAATGAATTGTTGATAATTTATTGCCTTTTCTTTTCTTCTTTTTTTATTTGTGGGAGCTGCCCCCACCCTAGCCCCCGCTGCGTACAGTAATGATTCACTGACAAAGCAATACCCTCGTAACTGTAACGCCCTAGGATCCTCATTACTGTCAGTTATGACTTTATTTATTTATTTATGCATGTTCACAATTTCACAATTCATTGAAGTTAACATCACATGAAAAATTAATATAATATAACAAATCATTTTCAATTTTACATGGATCATGGATGAATAGGTGTAGAAAAAGAATATAACATTGTTTTATCAAAGACAAGTTGCAACTTATATACAGTTTGAATAATGAACACACAAAGGTGATGAAACATAAGCAAATAGAGCTTGAATCGTTAAAACACCTTTCAAATATATAATATATGACAAAAGAAAATTCCTAAAGTTTTGTAGTGAACTATTTACGATATTTACAAAGTTTAAAAAAAAAAAAAAAAAAAAATCGTTAAGCCTAGTAACAAAATTATGTTAGATTTAATTAGAACTGATAAATATAGTATAATGTAAGTAATATCTTACATCTGTGAAATGATAATACATTTGAGTGCTCTTTTAAAGGAGTTTGTTGATTTTATATTTCGAATATCATTAGGTAAAGAATTCCATACATCTGGACCTCTGTGTCTGATTGATTTCTGGGCTAATGTAGTGTGAGGATTGACCACATGTAAATTCGATGACTGCCTTGTTGAATACGAATGAACCATGTTATTAGGTTGGAACATTGAAGATAATGACGTAGGTAATAATTTGATATTAAAACGGAACATAAATATGGCAATTTGGAGGAAGTTAATATCATCAATCTTTAAGCATTTCAGTTTAACAAATAGTGGGGTAGCATGGTCACGATAACCAGCTCGGGTACATATGCGTACAGCTTTCTTTTGCAGCAGAAGAATATTATTAGTCACACACTTGGATGTTGCCCACAAAATATTACAATAAGAGATGTGTGGTAAAATTAGACTATTATATAGCATAAGTAATATTCTATCAGAAACAAAACATTTTATTCTATACAGTACGCCAATATTTCTGGAGATTGGTGTAACAATGTGTTTTACATGGTCGCTCCAGTCAAGTTTTTCATTGATATAGACACCAAGGAATTTCGTACATGTCTTTCTCTCTAAAGAAATATCATCTAGTTTAATATTAAGAGCAAGGTTGTCATTAGATTTTCTACCTCTAAAATGAATATAATTTGTTATAAGAACATTGAGAGAGAGCACATTACTTCTAAACCATAAAGTCAACTTTGGTAGTTCCGAATTTAGTTTCTGTTCAAGAGTGTTGATTTCACGATGAGACAAGAAAACACTCGTATCATCTGCAAATAAGGTATAATTTAAAGTTTTAGATACATTACAAATATCATTGATATAAATAAGAAATAATAATGGGCCCAGGATGGATCCCTGCGGAACACCACATTTAAGATACAGAATGTCAGAGTTAGCAGAGTTATAATAAGTGTACTGTCTTCTCATAGATAAGTAACTCGCAAGCCATTGTAAAGCTATGCCCCTTATTCCATAATGCTCTAACTTAGAAAGAAGAATTGAATGGTCAAGTGTGTCAAATGCTTTGCTCAGATCCATAAATACACCAATGACATGTTCGTGAGCAGCGAGTGCACTTGAAACGCGATCATAAAATGTCAGTAGCGCAAGATCTGTAGAATGAGACCGCCGAAATCCAAATTGATCAGGATTCAATGATTCACATTTATCTAAAAAACTGTAGAGCCTGTTATAAACAATTCGTTCCAAAACTTTAGAAAAGCTAGGCAGTATTGAGATTGGTCTATAGTTAGAAACGACCATCACGTCATCTTTTTTATGAACAGGAATCACCCTTGCCAGTTTGAAAGAAGAAGGAAACACTCCGGTCATCAAAGAGAGATTGCAAATGTGTACAAGAGGCGTTAGAATTGAACCAATGATCTTTTTCAATAAAAATGTACTGATTTCATCATGCCCAGAAGAGTGACTGTTTTTTAGCAATCTCACTACATTGGGAATTTCAATGTAATCCGTTGGTTTTAGAAAAATAGAAGTATTAGATGGTTCATTGAGGTACTGTGTGAAGTTGGTTCCATCTTTATTTATCATCTTGGCTTGATTTAGGCCAACATTGACAAAATAAGTGTTATATGCATTTGCAATATCTTCTGCATTTGTTATTTCTTTATTACCATGAACAATTTTTCCTGGAACTTCATGTTTTCTTTGCTTGCATAAAATATCCTTTACAATTTTCCAGGTAGATGAAATATTTCCATTTGCACTTTCAAACCTCTTAGAGTAAAATAAACGACGTGAACATCGTATAATTGATGTTAATTTATTTCTATATTTCTTGTATTTTTCAACATTATCTGGTGATCGTTTTTTCATACTTCTTTTATATAGGACGTTTCTTCTTTTTATCGATCTAAGTATCCCTCTAGTAATCCATGGATGATTTCCTTTTCTCTTGTCGTTTAATTGCACATATGGAAAATATTTATCAAAAAGATAATAAAACTTATTCCAAAATACTTCAAAAGCACTTTCTACATCGTCACAAACTATAACATCATTCCAATTTTCCGAAAGTAAATCTTCATTCAGACAAGAAACATTTTCATCAGTAATTTTACGTTTCTTTTCAATTCGCCTTTTTTGTGTTACATCAGTTTTGTGGTCAAAAAGTAAGCAAAACACAGGTAGATGATCAGATATTTCACAATAAAACAGACCTGATTGAGAAAAGCCTTTAGATGTTTTTACGAAAATATTATCCAACAATGAAGATGAATGATTACTAATTCTGGTTGGTTTATCAATCATTACACTGAATGCATTGGAATCTAGAATATTTCGAAGACGAAGTGAGTTTGGACTATTATTCAGTAAATCGATTTTAAAATCACCCATAACACAAACAGATTTATTGAAAGAGTTGACAGTTGACATGAGCAATTCTAAATCATTTAAAAAGTCTACCATGTCTGTGCTGGGCGGTCTGTATATAACGCAAACAATAAAATTCTTTTCATTAGGAAGATCAACCTCAATACATAAGAGTTCCGCAGTTTCGTTTTGGAAAGAAATATCATGTCTGGGCTTAAAATAATAAATAATCCGCGATATGCATTAGAAGTCCACCGCCCCTACCACTCGATCTGTCTTTACGTATTTGTTTGTAACCTTCTAAGGTATATAAAGGTGGAGATTGAGGATTTAACCATGTTTCGGTAATGCCTATAACCGAGCAATCGAACTGTAATGATGATAACAGGATATTCATATTTTCATTATTCTTACTTAGACTCCGAACATTACAATGTAAGAAACTAAGAAATTGTGTTTCTTGAAGTTGATCCTTTACAGGATTAAACTCATTAGGTACGTAGTACCTACAGTCAATATTTGGTTGTAATTGGTAATATTCATTAGTCATTTAAGGATGAGAGTCTTGCAGAATTCGATATTTTGGTTGAATATAGTGACAGCATAAGTTGACACTGATTGGGAGGCAAATTTGCCAAAAGAGCGAAATAAAATAAAAACAGAAAAGATCTGAAACATATGAAATAATAATCATCGTTATGGAGTTTAAGAATGTTAATCGTACATATTGCCTACTTTATTAACTTGTTGATATCGTCTACTTCAACTTCTTGATATCATCCTTGGTATGGATGATGATCGCAGGTTCCTTCTCATCTTTCCTCACGAATATCTTGCCGTTGACGGTCCACACAAACTTGAAGCCCGCCTTCTTCCTTTCAACATTCACGATTCCGAGCAGCTCTCGGGTAACGCTTGTCAGGTTCTCGTTGACGTAGAATTTGTTTGCACTGCCAGGAACACCGATGTCCCTGGTTGTGACATCCTTCAGCTTTTTTTCTGCCATCGTAGACTGCATTCCTTGCTCTGCGGCTGTTAAATCGTACAATGATGGATCGTGGTCGACGATCTGCCCCAGCCCTTGGAGCGCCCAGCCGATGCGCAATGTCGATGTCACTCTCCTTCAGCGAAGGGGCAACACATTGGGCGACCTTCAAAGCTAACACAAGAGGACTCTCTTCTCTGCTCTCTGGAATTCCCGCCAGCTCCAAGTTTATCCTCCTATGATACTGGTCGAGGTCCTGTACCTTGTGATGGAGGTCGCTGACCTGGTTATCCAGCGACTTGTTCTTAGCCTTCAGTTCTTCGTTGTCTTTTTCCAACCGTCGTGTCGTCACCTTTAGCTCCTCGAGTTTTTCATCCAGGAAGGATAGAGAGCGGACGATGTCTGTCTGCCCTTCCCTCACTTCCTGAATGGCAGCCTCAAGCAGATCCAATTTGCCAGTCAAGGCGTGCGAAAGTGTTTGTAACTCCTCCTTGAAAAGAGAGATGATATCGGGTTTGCTCCCACAAGGCCCAGCTCCTAATACGTGCCTTCACGGTTGTTTCATCGCAAAGCATGCCGGGACGCGTCTTATTTTTTCGTACCACGGCGAGCCCGGATTCCTTGTATTTCATGAATATTCATTACGCAGGGTAGAGGAAAGCCTCGATTCTCTTGAATATTCATATATGATCGAGGCGGTTGAACGGTTGAAGGTACGTACGTACGTACGTACGTACGTATAGCATGCGCAGCATCGAATATCGTGTGTAACACGTACGTTGGATTAATGGTAGGCCTATAAAACGACATAGAAAAGCAATGTCATGGTCATTTAGATAATACAGTCATAAATGCTGTGTTTAATTACTAGTAAATGCCAAAATGTCAGTAGACAAGATATATTTCAAGCAAGAGTCTAATTGATAGGCAATTTGTGAGTAGCCTATATAGCTAGGCCTACTTTTCTAGGTTTGCTTTTTAAATATTACAAGCAGATCGGTTTGGTATTGAATGTGATCCAGTATTATAAACTGTATAAAATAAATAACATAAAGACATTTACCGAAATTAATATTTTTGTACTGCACTGAAATTATTTCTATGATCTATGCATGCTCACTTAACTGCATGAGGAAGAAAAGGAAGACAGAAAAATGGGATTAGAAAGAAGAATGAAAAAGTTATAAAATAAAATATGTATAAATAATAAATGAATGGAAGAAATAAAAAATATGGAATAGAAAGAAATAAATTGCAAGAAAATTGAAATGAAAAGAAGACGAAAGAAAAAGGGAAAGGAGCAAGATCATATTGATACCATATCTTCACTCATTTTTCTTTTATCTACCTCTTGTTTTTGTTTAGGCCTATAGCTACCATTTTTTTCTTTCCTTTCTCCCTTTCTCTTAAAAGTTCTCTTTGGTTTCTTTCTTACATTTTTCTATCCTTACTCATAAACTGTGAAGAAATGATTTCATCCTATGGCGTCTTTCATCTGGATTATATGTTTGTCACGAGCTGACAAAATAATGAGGGAAGGGGGGGGGGGGGGCAGGGGACTCGATGATAATTCATCAATTGAAGGTTTACAATGTCCATGAGTTATATGCACCAACTGAAGAAAATCCATTATGGTTGCTGCAGGAACCCCAGCACCCCACAGTTCCCACGCATGATGAGTCAACTGACTCGAGAGATAACTACACATTCTTTTTAAGTGCCCCCTTACCACCTGCGATAATTAACCCCCCTGTTCAAATCTGACAGGCGCCCCCTTTTACTTTATAATAAGTGCCACTGTTCCATTTTCATAAGTGCCCCTTGTGATATCTGATAAAAGCCCTTTTTTCATTTTTTATTTTGACACGCGTCCCCTTATACTTTTAACAAGTGCCCTTTTATATTTTGATATGTGCCCCTTTCCCTGTTTAATAGGAGCCCCTTCCCTTTCTCATAAATGCCCCTTTGACACATGCCTCCTTTTCCCTTTATGGAAGTACCCTTTTCTTACTGATCGGTGCCCCCTTTTCCTTTTTTTTATATAATTCCCTTTTTCTCTCTTTCTCTGTCTTTCAAAAACTATCTTCTGCAAGGTTTGTTCTCTTGACGGAGCAACCTGTTGCAATTCCTTTCTGTCTCACTTTCAATCGTACTTGTTGCCACTCATTTGCATTCACTCATTATCAACTACGATCAACCATTCCATATTCACTCCATTACTGTCCACATTTCAATTTGATTCTCTTCACTCTCCCTTTTTGCAGCCTTTGCAGGAGCTTTGCTATAAGTAGAACATTTTTAATGTAGAGGCCAGAGAAACCGGAAAGTATGTTATTCATTTCATTCAAACATTGTTTAATTTCAATATATTGACATCATTTTTGTTAAAGAAATTTGAATTTTACACTGGAAATTTTAATTGGTTTGCCAGACCCCCCGCTCCCCCCCCCCCCCCCCCAAAAAAAAAAAAAAACCCACCAACAACAACACAACAACAATTGGTACCAGGGTTTTAATTAGAAGGCCCATGTCCTGTAAAATTTTATTTTTAAGAATAGTTTTCTCTTTTTGTTATTAATATGACATATGCCATTAATTTACCAGGAACCCCCCCCCCCCCCCCCCCCACCCTCCCATCAACAATCAACACTGCCATTATTTCTACCAACAGTAATGCTATAATTCAAAAGTTTTCACTTTCTAAATCCTTCTAATATAAACATATAATCATATTTGTACACTTTTGCATCCTGTTACATGGACCATGTAGTAACAGCAACTGGAAGACGATAGCAAGCCCCCCCCCCCCCCCCCCGTTTTCTTAAGTTAGAAAGCATCGAAACATGATTCTATTAAAGTTAGCAGTTTAGATACGAAAGGCAATGATGATTAGCAGTTTCCATATTTAATGCATTTAGAGGGTTGTCTTTCAAACCTTCTTACATACAATACTTGAAGTAGCAATAATTTCATAATCTACAAAACCTCTAATACAGAAGTCCATAGAGGTAAATGAATTTCAAAATGTACAATTATAATTAAAATATCATTGATTAATTCAATCTTTAATATAGACTGATAGACCTTTATCACTGAAAATTTCAAGGAGAATCTTTCTGCCCAGTCCACAGTTTCATCCTATAAGATGGTAGTTGACTTTGTTAGAATTTTAATGTTTATTCGTTGAGGATTAGTTATCTTTAATTATTTGAAAGTTGACAAGATGATAAACCTCATTAGCTTTATTGAATGTAGTATTCTACAAACATATAATACAAATAACAAATAAATATCATGTAAATATTCCAGTTTAAACCATCTCTATTGTCCTCTTTCATTATATGAGGGTGGCAAGACGTAGTCCCGTGTAGATATCTTCTGCATTCATCACTAAAGTTGTAGCCTAGTTTCAGAAGAAATTTAAACCAAGTCTGTTGAATGGAAAAATGAAATAAGAAAATCAACAATGACTAATAACATACACCCTGATACCTGCTCAAAAAAGGAAGGACTGAAATTCACTTGGGGGTCCAGTGGGCAAACCTAAACTATTTTCTGTACAAGACTAGTTTAAATACTGACCACATCTTAGATTATTATTGATGATCCCATTGGGACGATAGGCCTACTAGAGCTCGGATCAGACAAGGTATGAAATGAGTAATACAATGTAATACAACTCGTGCTCATACCGGTAATTGAATAATACTTGGTTAAGTATGGACATAAAATGACCAAACAACTTGGACCAGAGAATGTACTGGAAATAATGCTACTGAAACATACGAAATGTAGATTTATTCATCTATATTGACATTTAAATTTTAATCTAAATAACAATTGTGATATTCAGTCAATAATTCTTTTACAAGTCAACTGACAATGAAAAATATCTTTTTCAGATCTATAATTTTCTGCATGACATGTGTTCCACAAAAGTTTATTGGGGGTACCTTCATGTATATAAGCACACTTGCTCGTATGAAGTGTAGTAGGCCTGCATCTCTAGATATGATCCCGTCAATATCTGTTCTTTGTTCCTCTCCCGAGTTTATAAACCAGCATGCCTTCATCATCAACTGTAGAGAAGCATCATCCTACATGAGAGAAAACAATGGACCGGTAGGTATTCAATTAAAAACTGATACTAATGGATACATATCAACCGTAATACATCCTTTAAACAGACTTTTATCAATCTTATTTTGTGTTCTTCTTCATCTTCATTGCTCAGGAAGTGAAAGAACCCCTTACAAAACAAATAATGAGGGGTCCTGTGTATACCCAACATGTAGTGCTTTGGATGTGCATTAGCTATGGCTCTTCTAAACACAGGACCTCCTGTAAATAAGGACAAATTTTCCTTTGTAAACAAAGAAAGAAAAGACATCAATATTTGTATGCTAGGTGCACAACTAGAATAAAATATACCCTCCACTATATACGCTTGCAACCAGGCGCGGATGTTAGAGGGGGGGGGGGGGGGGGGGGGGGGGGGTCCAAAATTTGAAATTGTGCGAGCCGAATATTGGTACGTAATGGTGACCAGTAGTGACGTAATGCGGGGGGGGGGGTGGGTGCAGGGAGGGCAAGTTTCCTCCTCCCTCCTCCGCGAATGCGGAAGCTTTGACGTTTCATTAAATTATTAGAGAAAGAAGACGATTCGTTGTACAGTTCTCGACTCTTAATCCTTGTCTGAATTTCAAAGATGTTCTGCTCCTTTTTCTTCCTACGTTCTCTTCTTTTTCTTTACTCTCTTTTTTTTTTTGGGAGGGGGGGGGGGGCGATGACTTTTGGGGGACCGCCCCCGCCCCCTGGCTACGGGCCTGAAGTCAGATAAACACATTTTGATACCTTGTCCGACCCCGGAAGCTCAGGGGTTTAAGGCAATAAATTACGGTCAGATAAGCATTCAGGGTCCGCCTTAGGGCCCTAGGTGGAATCCAGGGGGCAGAGCCCCCGGAAGCTTAGGGGTTTTAGGCATTTAATCACGGTCAGATGAGCATATTTTGATGCCTCATTATTTGTTGACACTGGCAGTTAACCATTCTTTCTTTCTTGCTCTCTTTCGCTTTTTTATTCTCTTTAATATACTTTTTTATCTAAAGTGAGGGGGGGGGGGGGTAGAGAGCTAGAGGCTCCCCATCCCTGCCGTTCTTCGGGCCCTGACATGTAGGAATCTCAAGAATCATATTTCTTGCCTGGCTGTAAATTTAGGAATCTGTTATTTTCCAACAAACGCATAAAAAAGTATAATTTACTCAAAGTGAGGAAAAATCTCGGAAATTATGTCATTTCAGCATTATTTGTAATCCACCTTTGGAATTAAAAATAAACCACGTTTAAATTTGATTTCCCCCAAGCCCCCCCCCCCCTCTATCAGTGTGGGGGGGGGGGCAACAGCCTAGAAGGCAAGGCCCTTTCGCCCCCCCCCCCCCCGATCTCCTTCTTTCCCCTTTTCTTTTCTTCTTCCTCTTCTTTCTTTCCCTTTCTCTCCTCTTTCCCTTTCCCATTCCCTTCTTTTCCTTTCTTCTCTCTTTTTTTTCGCTGGGGGGCAAGGCCTGCTTGCCCCCCCCCCACCCCCCCCCCCCCATGATCGCGCCTGCTTGCAGCGTCAACTTAGTTCCATTTCCTTTTTGAGTGAATTAATAGGTGGTCGTTTAATATTTGTGTAAATAACCTGATAACTTTACCTGCATGGGACTTCTGTGTCATCTTACAAATATAAGAGATGTTGTAATGTCCTCCTTCCAGCACTTCAGTTTCAATCTTTTGGAACAAAAAGAAGAAAAAAATCAATACGACAATGAAGGAATCCCTTTCTCCTTAACAAAATAAAATAGATCAAGCATAATACAAATTAATAGCTATTTTTTATGTCATGGTTGCCCTTAATTTTAATATGGTGTGGAAATCAACATTCCTATTTAATGAACCACAGTACAAAGTAAAACTAAATGGAAGATAATTTAACTTGTGCCTCGAACAGTGGTTTCTATGGCCTATAGTATGAACATGAAGTAGACAGTACTAAGTAGAATTAGTTTATTATAACAAGAAGAAGTGGACTACATACCGTATAAGTAAACATAATTGTCGACTAGCCTAGAGGTC